>JAIKVB010001226.1:0-14567 GCA_024679045.1 Phytophthora brassicae
TTACTAGGAAATTCTGTCTGTATGCAATTTTGGGGTGTCCGGACCTACACATGGTCTACAGTAGGTAAGCTTTGTATACAAACCAAGTCGGTGGACTAGGCCCATGTCAGTTATAGCAGGATATCAGCTAAAAGAGGGATCATTTATTGATTATCTGTATGGATAATAGATATACAAGGTTCCTTTTATTTTTTCTTATTTTCATATGATTTCAGGGGTACAAGTATCATGTTCCGAATTACCGTACTGTACATATGTTATGCCATGTTCAGATAAGCAAATCCATTTTTATTTGGCACTCGTTATATTGCCCGAGTGGGTAACACGAAACGGTACGTTTATGCCCATTGAGACCCGAATCGGGAGCCCGAATAATCCCGACTAGCAAAGAGTCGGAGAGGTCATCGTGTGATGAGTCCCTCCCCGTATACGGGAATCCGGATACGGCTTAGAGCCGGACATTCACCGCGCATGCACTGATTTTTTATCAGAGTGTCCAGGAAAAAAGCAAAGACGGCAATTGTGCGGCACCCATAGTGCGGTCCATAGTTACTATTCCTGTTAAGAGTCATAACGTCAAAGCGCGACGGCAGACACTTAGCGAAGAAACATAGTAGATAGAAAAGTGCAAGTGTAAGCTCACTAATACGAATGTAGGATCATTTCATTGTTGTTAAATGCACATGCACATGTATCGATAGCGTAAGTACTGTATCTCCTTCTTACTCAGCAAAACCAATTTCTCAGTACCAGCAAACTGTTCGAAAGCGATCATCATATACATTCCGCAATTGTAGCTGTAAACTTGTACTCCAAGCTCACTCACAAAAGGCTGGACTCGATATTTTCGTGGTGCAGAGTCTTGTAGAAGCCCTATTACATGTAGCTTCTCAACAAGCACACGAACGGCAGTTATATAACTCGACATCATTGGGTCGTAGATGCGCACATTCTTCATCCTAAGGTCCATCATGATACTGCACCAGTGGTTCCTGCCACAGATGACAGATAGAATTTTCTCTTGGCTCAGACCAGTAAAGACAGTATCCATGCTCTGGGCCGGCATGTAGCCGTTCATAACGTTTCTAGCGATTAATGTGCCCACTCCGATTATATATGCCTTGTCAGCAAACAGCTTCGAGATCAGAGTATTCACTGTAGCGTCCCCTAATGCCGTCTTGCCAACGAGTTCCAGTGTTTCTGCCTGCAAACAACGCAAAGTTACCTATGAAGTAATCAGTCGTAAGTAAAGTGAGCCTACCTGCACGGAAAGAAGCGGAATTGACTTGATTTTCAAAATGAAGTCAGAGTCTGGCTCGACTTGGTAAGCGTCGGGCATCGTCATTGTGAAGTCAAGAGTTCTGACCCACTCAACGGCTTTGTCGACGAGGCGGACACTCCTATTGGCCTTGTGCCATTTCTTCATGACTGTTAGCGCCAAGGTAGAATAGAGACCTACACCGATAATCTCTACAGACACTTTCTATTCTCCAAGGATTTCTCGGCCAGCATCATCCTTGCTTTTTTTGAAGTGCTCTCACCTTTTGATCGCATCTCTCGATGAGATCTGTGCGAAATATTCGGGTTATAGAGCCAAGAGGGGTCACCGGCTTCCCGTGACGCAAAGTGTCAACTCTGCGAGCAATTGGGGGTCTGGGCTTCTTTTCACACGTGAATATCTTGAATCTTGTTAGTAGACCAGCCACAGCTTCGTATGTAGGTTGGTGTTTTACCGCATCGTGAACACTGGCGAGACTTAGGCTGGATGCAAATAATTCAGAGTCGTCTTGCGCAGCAGCAATGACTCTGTTACGGGAAGCTTTCTTCGCTTTCGCTGTTTGTTTTGGTCGTCAACAGGATCTTGGTGGGCTACTTACGCAAAAATCGAGCTCTGTGGCTGCTGCCAACGTAACTTGTTGATCAGTAGATTCGACAGGTCTTTCTTCGACACTATCTGGAATGATCCAACTGCTCGATTGAGGCCCGATTGAACGCCCAACTGGCCTGATTGGACGCCAGTTATACCCGACAGACTGCAAGAATCAGTACTCAATTGATTGTCATCTCCAGCGTCATCGTCACATGTATACAAGCTATCAATAGTCTGCGTAGGCGCTGACATGGCTACCACTTGTGTTGGAGAGGCTTGGCTGTTAAAATCCCCCGCCTTCATTTGTTGCGTCACCCCCTGTAAATAGGTCATTGCCTCACGATACTGTGCCATTCCAAGACCCGCCGTGGTGTCACAAATACCACTCGCAACTGGCATTGCCTCGCGGAATTTGCGATTTGAATCCCACGGACGCTCATCTGAACGTATAACCCGACGGATTGCAACAGACTCTATATAATCAAAGATTTCTCGAGCCACCTCATACTCAATTGCAGATCGTACGTTTGAAATCAGCCACCGGGGGTTAAGTAGTTGGGTCGGGATGACCGTTTCCAGTCCCAAATACTTCCTGATATAAAAAGACATGTCGGCAGGGCAGAAGACGAGTGCTCATGAATAAACAAGAGCACGTCCACTCACTTTTCGATATTGAATACTCCGCGCTCAGCTCGTCAAATGCTTCGTCATCTGTTGACGTACTCTTGATGAAGTACACGTCCGGACACCCCTCGTAAAATCGTAAGCAGCGGGACCCAGCGCATGAACGTGCTGCGCGTGTTCACTTACAAGATTCGCGAGGATACTCATTTTACGATCGTACCCAGAATGATGCACGTTCACCCGTTTGTTCACTTCACTCATAAAACGTCGTTCTTGTAGACTCTGGTAGTAAATTATAGTGACAATACATTCGTACAGGAACATCAAGGAATCGACCCATTCTTTTAGCTGTTTCCACGAAGCTTCCAGCCTGTTGTTCGTGTTATTACCAAGTCTCACCGTGTTTTGGTGCTTGTGAGCACACCACAGTTCGCGTCAATTGTCCCAATTGTTTTTGAATTACTCGATGAACGGATGCAACGGGTGAGTATCCGCATACTGTTCTTCTGAGCCTGGGGTTGGATCATGCCCAACCGACCCCGAATGAAGCCCGACTGAGCCCATCTGATTCCCGACTGGTCTTGGAACTTGCCCTTCGGAAGATAATTCATTCCCACGTGCTCGTTCAGTAGAGACCTCCTGCCGTGCCACCGCATACCCAATCGAAGCAAGATGAACCATGTAGCGAAACTGCTTCATGTACTCAGCCTCAGTCTTAGCGTAAACCAACAGATTAATCACTGATCTTTCTTCCACGAACTAAACCCGTAATCCGACGAAGCAATCTCCTCCCTCAAATTCTTCAGGACGTGGAGCTGACACAACAGAATCGTGACGTTCGGGAGCCTCTTCTTCAGCTCAGACAACTCCGTGAAGTCCTTGTCTATTAGAATGCACCGCAACCTCTTCCAGGCCGGATTGTTTGTCTTGAACTCTTCCAGAGCTGTCAGAAACGTCGGCCATTGTTCATTTTGCAGCAGTGCGTGTTGCACAAACTGACCTTTTCCAAACGTGTCATGAGCCATAAATGAGAACACCTTATACTTGGACCGATTAGTACCATGGGTCGCGTCAATTAGCAAAACTTCGGGAAATTGATTGAATAGAGATCGCATGTGCTTCGTTTGTAGTGTGCTACAGGTTGCAACTTTCTACCAGAAGCAAAAGACATAATATGAATAGTTAATCATAAGCACACAACCAAGCAAAATACACGTATCTTATACCTTCCCATCGACGTCGTCAACGAAAATACCGCCGACGTTTCCTGGGACCTCTGCGAACTCCGTCATCAACTTCTTTAACCTTTTCGCGCTGGACGTTGGCCCGGTTCCTTCTTCCCGACTCTTCAACTTTCGGATCAGGTTGTGAATATCTTGAGCCCTTGGATTACTCTCTGAGTTGTCATTGATGTACTTCACAATACTTGTCTTTTTGGCGCAGCTCTACGGAGCTCGTCAACACTTTGAAGCGCGTTGTCATTGAGCGAAATCCGAACGGACGGGTGATTTTTGTAGGCAAGTTCCGAAAGGCTGTGGTTGTGGTCAAGACGGCACCTAGTTATCTTGACTGCAAAGCTCATGGTTGTTTTGTCAACAACCTGTACACGCGTGTTAATCTAGAAGCAGCACATAACAAACGGTACACGTTAGCACAGAGACTTAAAAACGAGCCACTCCAATCCGATTGAACCCACCCGAGCCGGAGTGTGAACGACTCCAACCCGATTGAACCCGCCCGAGCCCGAGTGTGCCCGACTCCAACATTTCTAAAAGGCCCGTACCGTACCTAAGCCCTGCAACCATAGCTCGACTCTCCTGTCTTGGCCGCTTAGTACTTGCGTCAGACTTGAACTTTCCATATTGAGTGCAGACGAATGTCCTAGCGTACTGTCCCACTCCTCGGGCATTTTGGTGGCCGTCGACCTCGTCCGGTCGATTATGGTGTTCCTCTCTGCTGCAGTACTATTTGTCCTTGCACGGAAGACCTTACACATACATAATGCATTTAAAATAGCTCGACTAATACAGAAGACAGACCTGAAAATATACCTGGAAAGACTGCGCTTGATAACCGGCCAGATATGCATCAAAAGCCTCCCACGAAGGAAACTGGATCTCACGAGGCGGTGGAGCGACCACTGTTTGCTCGCTGTCCACCCCACATCCACTGATAGCTGCCTCGGTCGAGTCGGGTCCACTTTGGCTCGACGATGACACCCATTCGCCCAGGGACGAGCACTCGGATGCCTCGTCGTCACCGCCATCGCTCTCATACACAAGGAGGCGGCGTTTGTGCTTGCTAGGCGCCCGGACACGCGTCGCCGGTTCCATATTTCTCCCGCCGCTGGAGCCACGGGTTCGGTGGGAGGGGGGATTTTTTTGGTGGGTGGATGGGTGCGCAAGTATACACCTTGTATACACTAAACGCCGTACGGATAGGAATGGTCTTCAAATCTGAAGATTGTCCCGGATTTGGATGGCCTGTCTCGTAGTACCCAATCATGAGCTTGCCTAGGTACTTGAATGCTGTTATGCAGTAGTTGCATAACTGTTGCTGTGAATGCCATCGTGCAGAAGGACACTTGGATGTTGAGTCGGGGTTGCCGCGCTTTACACTCTACAATAGAAGCGAAGGGTCAATAGTTTGGGAAATGTCCATGTTTTGCGCCAGGGTCCATATTCTGGGAAATACCCTTCTTTTATATGCATGTGCCGTAGTTACCGGTGATATGACAGCACCGTAGAGGTGACAGCACCACTGTACATTTTGTTTATCACGCAAAAGAGTGCATAGAAGGTGAGCAAGAAAAGAATGTATTACAAACTTACTGCACAGCCTGTGCCAAGTGTCTGTGATGCTGGTGGCTGTGATACGCATCCACGCACGATTCACCCAAGAGCTCACGTCCAGTCGCCTTGGTTTATACGGAAAGTTGTGGGTTACGGCATGGAGCATAAAGTTATCAAAATTCGATCTCATAGCCGACTTGAATGGTTTGTTGACTCCCACGTCAAGCACTTGCAGCTTGCTCGTATAACCTCCAGGAATGAAGTTCACGTCCGTGTTGGAATCAGCAAACGATTGCAATACAGCAGCAGTCTTATGCGCTGAAAAAACATCCATCAAAAAGCAGATGCGCCCACGGTTTTTAATGAAGGGCTTCCAGACTTTCTCAATCCAGTCAAGCATACTTACTTCATCCATCCACGCTTTCTCTTGAACGGCGTACTTGATATCTTTTGGAAACTTCTTGCCTCTGCATTCGCGTAAAATACGCCCAGCGGGCGATCGTTTTCCTTTAATATTAGATACGGAGGCAGCTTCTATCGCGTAAAATACGCCCAGCGGGCGATCGTTTTCCTTTAATATTAGATACGGAGGCAGCTTCTCTCTCATTAATGCGACTCGAAGCAAAGCTGTGGCGCGGTTGGAGTCTTGTGCTTGTTGTACGGCCACTGTACGGGTGCCTCGAACCTCGATCGTCTCGGAGCTGTCAATGGAGAAATCAACATTTGGTTCGTCAATATTAACCACGTTGTTTTGGTCATTTGCTGGTCCGCGATCCGGGCATCGACGTACTACACAAAATTATTCATCAAATCGACTGAGTGGCGGGTGTTTTGCGCTTTATATGCTACGCGTCTCTTTGTCAATCATGTCCTCTTCATCCAGCGAAATATCCGACGGCGCATAGCCCCGTATGAGACCGAAAGGTTTCCGCATGCGTGGTTAACGCGCTTGTATTCTGCGCAAAGCATGCTAGTAGTGACCAGTCGACAGGCCAGCCTTGTATTCTCGAAGAACACAAGCAACTGATCGAGCGAGGCTGAGTTGAGAGGGGCTCGGCCTGGGTGGAACGATTTTTTTGTCTTGCGTTCTTCAAACACGTCATTTGACATCAACTCCAACTTCCTTTTCCAGCGCAATATGCTGGCATCGTCACAGCGGTAGGTACGCGCTGTTGCGCGCACGTTTTGCGGTATGGAATATGCCTCAGTCAATGACCCGCTTCTCTTCAAGAGTACAGCGGACATTGTTGTTTCCATTTCTCACGCTTGGCATATCGTTTCCACGCAATTGAAGTAACAGTCTGCTTGTTTTTATGGCACACCCAATGAAGGCAAAATAAACGGCTGAAATTGTATGTATTTACAAAATGGCCGCTGAGGTGACAGCACCGAGTTTTATCGATACAAACATGTTCTCAGTAAAGCACATTTGGTGCTGTCATATCACCGGTAATAACGGTAGTGACTACGCTCAAGTACATTGACTTAGCAAATATATCGTAGCAGCACAAAAGATATCGTCGTAGTCGCTCCCTAAGCTAAACTCGCCTGCCTCTCGATCAAATGATCTCGTACTCAGTATTGCTCTACAATGTTCTGAGCATCCTCGCTAGCAACGTATCCAACTTACTCATTTGTGTTGGTCTTGTACGTCATAACATAATGGTGTACGTTGTTGCCCCCCGCAAGTGCTCTTATTGGCTAGATGAGTACCGTATTCCCCCTGTTAGAAGCGTCACCAATGTACAGCCCGGGTAAGGTGTACAGGTATGCGCTGCTGGAGTGATGTACACGTACTTAGATACATGTTTACGGTAATGCGTAGTCACTGCCATTATCAATATCAGTTAAATACGCCGAGGAAATAGAGGTGTGCTCGCGTCATTCTCTTCAAGACGGACCTCTATGGTGTTGAGCGTTGGTAGTCAGCTACACTGGTATGTAAGCTAGCTGTGTGTGCAATTTCAAGTCTCTTACACGCAATTGGGACTCTGTTCGGCATTAAGGTCAACAACAAAATTTGTAGCATCTGGCGCATCCTCATCTGTGGGAGGAACGATCTAATGCAGTTCGATTTAAATGTTTAAAACAGATGAGCTTGAAACGACGATACGGCATATGACCATCTTGTTAACCCGTGGTCTATCCTATTCCTCCGTCTTTCGGAAAGCAACGTGTTCGCACCACCCATTGCAGAGGAAATGGAGCCACGAGCGCTTGACGGCCCGTGGTACAACAACCTAGCGCGCGTGAGGCCACGATTTCCGGACAAGGAGGACACCAGCGAGTCGGAGGTCATGCAATTAGGTCGTGTGGACAGCGACCCAGGTGTACAACCAGACAGCAACCCAGTTACGCAAGCAGGTCAGCAGCAGCACGGTGGTCTAAAGAGAGGAGCACAAGAAGAACCGGGAGCGGAGAGTGACTAAGGGATCCGTCGCCGACGGCCGTCTAAGCGTCTGGTGTACGCTGCACTTGGTGTTCCAAAACGTATCAACACCAAAGACTCGTCGATTCAGACATCTCGCGCGAGATAAACAGTATCGATGACGACATAGACACAGTGTCCTGACGCTTGCCCAGAGAGAGGCATCCGGGGAGTTAGCGCATCTTAATGGTGACGTGGAGGGCGATGCTTCCACAGTCCATGCATCCGGTGCTGAAGTGGATGTTATTATACCGGATACACCGGACGGTGTAAATACCGCTAATACTGCTGCCGCAGTCCTTATACCCGGTGTTAATAAAAATGCGGGGGTACGGACGAACCGGACAGTGTAAAGACTGGAACGAAGTTAATGCATCCGATGCTGGTACGGAGGCGGTCATAACGGTCGAACAGAACGACGTGAGCGTTAAGGCACAACGCTATCATGACGGAGTTTCCTCAATGAAAAAGCGCTGTCGCTGCATTAGAATCGTCACGTGGGCGGGTTTAAGAAATTGATGGTGCGTTTATGGAGGGATTTCGTATGGTCTTTGACTCCTGGGTTGATTTATTTAGAGAGTTGGATATTCACTCCAAGGCAACTTACCAACTTTCTTGCGCGTCAAACGTCGTACAGCGCCAATCAACGAAAGAAGAAGATGCGAGGGCAAGAAGTTCTTGACAGCGATCCCCAGCTCCTGCCAGAATCATTTCCGTATTACTCTGTGACGCTAATGTGCACACACGGCATCGACCACCCTAATAAAAACAAGGAGAAGCGGCACCACAAAATTATTCGAGACTTGTGTTGCACCGCTAGAGTGCGAGCATTGTCAAAGCGGGATGCTGATGATGTCTGGAAGGTGAGCGTCTCGTGGCAGGGTTCGCACAATCATTTGCGTAGCGTCGAGCTGTTTCGATATCATTCAGAAAATAGACGCATCACAAATCCAGATTTGCTGCTCTGTTAACAAGATGCAGAAGTCAGGATCGTCAGCAAAGGGATCCTAAACTACCTGCGCGCATAAACCGGTACGGTGGTGATATATTTTACACGATAAGGATAATAATTCACTATGTTTTGATTGTAGGAAATAGCATGGACACCAGGGATGTCCGCAACTTGCTTGCGTCGATGAAACGAAAGGAACGAGGCGGGAAGAGCGATGAAGTGCGAACCGTTGAGCTGTTGCGTGAGTTCTGTGAGACAGAAGGCAACAGTGCATCTGTATCATCAAACGATACATCTAGACTGGTCCATGCGGTGTGCTTCCAGACAACTACCAGTAGCGGCTTTTCAAAGCATTTCCTGAGGTGATTTTTGTCGACACTACTCATGGAACGAACAAGAATCATTACAAGCTGTTCAGCATTCTTGTAGATGACGTCTTCGGAAGGGTACTTTTATAATCTGCAGTTTTGTACCTTAGCTTTGACTTCGTACCGGGTGTACCGGATATCTGATTCTTTGCTTTTTGTGTGTTGGTATTGTAGGGTCAAAGCGTTCACCACGGGTTTGTCGAAAGCGAGACGAAGGAGAACTTTTCATTCTGTCTGGAGCAGTTTAAGGAGGCCAATCCAGCGTGGGCCAATATTAAGGTCATAGTGACAGATAAGGACTTCAAAGAAAAAGACGTCCTCGCTGTTGCATTCGAGGATGCCAAGCAATTGCTCTGTCAGTTTCATATGCATCCTAACGAGGCGACTACATTCTGACAGAGAATAAATTGTTGAATTCAGGTCGCCGCGCGGTGTAACAAAGACTCAAACACCAAGAAAGACATTGTTGCGACGCTGCAGCTCATGATGAAGGCGGAGAGCGCCCACGCGTACGCTGCATACAAAGCTGAGCTTCTGAGACTAGTGGAACGCGATAAGAATGACTCTTTTTAATACTTTGAATTTAACTGGGAGAACTGTGTGGGAAAGTGGTCGAGAAAAATAGGCGACCGACATCTATCGAGAATGAGTGGAGAAACACGATCGAAAGAGATTACAGTTGGAATGTCTCAAGATTAGAAGATGTCGCAATTTGACATAAGTACGACACCATCATTCTCGGTAACGGCGGAAATACTGGTAAAGTGCGACTTCAAGTGATCGGAACCTATCTCGATATGGATACATCTAATCGGTTACGGACATGGGTACATCCCGATCGAGTGCCAATCCCTATCGAGTCCCGATCCCGATCGAGTGCCGATCCCAATCGGATCACCATATGTAAATCGAACAGCTGTCCGATCAGGTCATCATTTTCCCGTAGTTCAGGAGTCAGTTGCTTTAGGAATCCATGCATATGGAGGATGATTGGTCTTAGGGATAATAATAAACAGAGAGATTTATCTTGTAATACACAAGTGGCATATCGTATTCCGGGTAAGGATATTTTGGCTTCCCGACGACCATCGACTATACACATACAAATTTCAAGTACAACACCGTCGAATTGCTTGGTCGACACGCGTCTTCTCCCTCAACTACGACCAAGTTCCCCGCTATTGGAAGCGGCAAGCAACGAAAAGGAAAGGAACCTCCCAAGGACAACCCCCCTACGCCGATCGACATCGTCCAAGGACCGATCAAGCTTGCAACGGCAGACAAGTGACGCATATCCGCGTGTCGGCAACCAACCCCCCAATCCCCGTACAGTTTGTACGAATACACCAAGACCCTCAGGCACATCTTCACAAGACACCCGGAATCCGCCCATACCATCGGGTACACAAGGTGAGTAAGACAACTACGACCACGGCCGATCGGAGTACCCCCTCCGTAAGTTGGTAGTATGGGCATCGTAGTGGAGACCCAAGCGCAGTTCCCCAAAATTGTGATTGCGACTCCACCACAACAGCAAGCGCGAATGGATGGACTATCTGCGGGACAACGTACCACATCTCAACAACAACACAAATAACAGGATTGAAAGTGGCTGGGGGAAGATAAAGCAAATGATGGACCGCGGAGATCCCATCGATAAGCTAACTGCAACGGTGATCTTACTGCATAAGTGGTCCCAAGAGAAGTATATGAAAAAGTTCAGACCGCTAGAACCCACGACAGACACCAGACGCAGCTGACACATCTGATCCAGAGCTGCTCACACTCGTAATCCAGCTGAGCCCCCACGGTGATCGACTCGTTCGCAAACAGTTCAAGTTTGCATGCAGTCCGGAGGCTACATACTCTGTATCGATCGTTGACCGGAGAGAATATTTGCGCACAGAAAGCGAAGCCGACGGACAAGGTTCTCCACACGATAAACATCGAGGTAAGAGATGTTGTACCAAATTGCTGAGGCCCGGTACCATTTTGAGGTCCGGTACCATTATGAGGTCCGGTAGCATTATTTACTAACCTATTTACGTGCCCCCCTCGCTGTCCAGACATTCCAGTGTAATTGTGCATTCATGCGGACGATGTTGCTGCCGTTTAGACATGTCATTTTCTTCCGCCTTCGCTTGCTTTAGTTACGGGTCTGGTATTCCGCCACCAAAATTATAGTGGTCCTTGTTTTCACCTGAAAATGATATTTCTACCGGAAATGTGGATGTCGGCGGATCACTTCGCACTGTGAGGCACAAATGAGACCGACAGGGGGTCCGTACGCGAGACCAAAAGTACTGTAAAGCGCGCGCGGTATGTCAGCAACTGCAAGGATTAATGTCTGATCAGAACAATGAAGATTTCAGCACAACGTACAATCTGCTCCAAATCTTGCAAAGAGTTTGCCGGGCCGGCGAAGTGCGGAAACTGGAAAAATGATGAAAGTGCTGTTCAACCAAGAGATGGACCCGAACAAGCAGTTAGAGGTTGCAGACATGAGAGTTGCATCTTCAGGCGATATCAACATCAAATCAGAGAAATTCAGCTCCCACTCCACGAGCAGTGCACTGAAGTTCTCGGTAGCTCTCAAGCAATCGCAAGCACTGCGTCGCAAAGAGAACAAGGCGCAGAAAGCGTTGACACCTACAGCGCGTCAAACGGCGTGCAAAGACGTTAGCAGCGGGAAAGACTAAAATAGCGCCCACGTTGGATTACACACCATCCTGTCGCTCCCATATTCGTTCGAGCTCGCTGCTCAGATGGTAACTGTACTTTGTTAGTAAATGCTAATTTCGTTGCTGATCTCTTTTTTATTATGTACAGGTTGACTTACTACCCATCAAAGAAGTAGAAGTTGCATCAGCTTACACTGTTCAGCTTATAAATGTCGGGCAGCCACATCCAAAGCCAGAGATGATGCCACGCAGAGAAATGTGCACTTCTGCGATTTCAGATATTGACATGCGTGAGTTCAGCAAAAAAACTGACATGGCGGTATATCGTGCTCGCTGGGACGAAATAGGGTTCACCACACTGCATCAGATGAAGAGGATGGTCATGGTGATAGATGCAAGAGCAGCAATGATGAAAGTCCAGACGACACTGCAATGGATAGACCAACTAACAATTCACGCGTTTGGTCAATAGAAACCGTTCAATGATTGTGTGTGGTTTTCTAAGGTAGCTACACCCATCCGGTGTGAGTTTGTATGCTACCTTATGCGTGCATTGTTTCTATTGCAGAAGCAGATCAAATACATAGTGAGAAGTATGACCCTCAATAAATACAGCATTGCAAGCGGAGAGATTGAAGGTGCTCGTCTACTTGATTTCCGCGACGTCGAATGGCTCGGCTCGATGTGTTTGCGTGCAGGATTAATTTTTCTGACCAGACACTACGTGGAACGCAAAGTTGGGTTGATTGGGCCCGATTGGTACCCGTTTACCGAGGCGAATACGTAAAAGAAAATTGCTGCTCCAAATGGAGCCTTTCATTCAATGATGGAGTGTCAAGTTGAAGTAGTAAACACCGGCTTTCACTGGATAGCCTTTTTGTGGATTTATCGACGACTCCAATTACATGCACAATGTTTGACCCGCAACAATTGGATTCCCGATATTGTGACTTCGAAACGGCATTGAAAATTGCAATAGTTCCTCAGCTACATGGCCAACCTGATGTCATTCATTTTAAACGGTGGAGCGACTGCAAGCAAGATGAGAGTCATTCATGTGGAGTGTGGAGTTTGTTCTTCTTGGAATCCATGTTAAGCGGTTACCATGTAACGTTTGGAACGACTGCAAGCAAGATGAGAGCCATTCATGTGGAGTGTGGAGTTTGTTCTTCTTGGAATCCATGTTAAGCGGTTACCATGTAACGTCCCGTAAAACATGCATACAAAAGTAGCATTAAAAACAATGACTTGTAAAATACATCGTCAGGCCGTCTAATCACGTAATTTATTCCACCTGGCGGTCAATCATTCTTTTTTTACAGAGGATGTTTATAGGAAGGGCTTGCATATTTTTTTCCGTTCGGTGGATCTATTAATATCACCGTCCCAGAGCTGACAAAACGAAAACCGAAAAAGCAGTGGGGACATATGATTAAATAAAATGAGGTGACGCTGTAACTAAGTGCTTCTTGTAACAGGGGGAATACGGTACTGTTAAAGTGTGTGATAACCAGGCCTCTTCTACTTAGTTTTTTTGCATAAAAGGGTGCAAAGCCTAATTTATCTTTTGGAGATGCCTAGTTCAAAATAAGAATATACTTGCTGAAATTTTACTGTGGCTGCAGAAGCGAAAATGTCCAGCTTAAGTTCGAGGAGGATACGACGGACGGAGAGACTTGTAACGCACATCCGTAATGCGACACTGTACTCCTCGGCAATGTTTGACGAGAAGCTGATTGAAAGTGAGGTTCATTAACTTCTTATAAGCTAGCTTAGTGCAGTCGAATGCCCATCCCCGGCTGCGGCCTTATTGCCTGCGGAGCTTTAGCGCTCACGCTCCGGAGCTCCCACTTTCCCCTTGGTTTACACCTTGGTGATGGCCTCCCCGTTCTATTCAGCGTCGTCATCCAAAGGCGTAGGTCGTCTTGGACATTAGCAAAGATGGCGTACCATTCTGCCCTCGTCGTTGTGGGTGTCGGGGTTGTCCATTCCAAGGAAGTCCCTGTGGTAAGCGCCAGTTTGGCTAGCGATTGGGCTGTTCTGTTACATTCAGGCGGGACGAGAAGCTGAACGAAAATGAACGACGTTCGCTGGTAGATGGATTATCTCGAGCCCTCTTGTATTTTATTAAGGGGGTAAAGACATTCATTATTGAAGTGAAGAAGAATGAAGCTGTTGGAATTATCCCGACCATGCCAAGGGATATTATTGACTGCGATATATGAGATTTTCTTCAACTGCTTTTGGCACATAGTAGCCGATGAAAAACTTATTACGGTATCAGTGCGTGCGCTAAGGTGTGGGAACAACAAGTTTATGAAAGATAAATAGCTTGCTGACGAGGAATTTAAGAGTACAGTCAGCAATTCAGAAATCGTTTATGCATGGATTGACGTGATAGAGAGAAGGAATTTTGTTATAATACTTCAATTCTCGTGGGGTTAGCATCTATTCCGTCTGGTAGGTATACTGTAGATAGCGACTTCAGCTCGTTGAAATGTGTTAAGAATTCTCACCGATGCTCGTTTAGCACTATGCTCTAGAAGGTCAGCTGCGGGCGAAGCAATTCTTCACGACCATCCCGCTAGCCGATGCAGTAGATTCCTCATCCGATGAGCACTGAAGAGACAACCTTTCACTGAAGTGAAAATAGGGTGTACGCTCTGCTAGCATACTTTAATCAAGTCAATACTAGTGCCTAATTTTGCTTTTCTGTACCTCTGATACATTGTATTGCAGTGCCGAATCGGTAATTGTTTTGGGGGTATTTCCCAAAAGTGGACCCTTGAGGTGTGAATTTCCCAAAATGTGGACCCTTCCCAAATTATAAGGTGTCCCACATTATAGTTCGG
>JAIKVB010001227.1:0-14561 GCA_024679045.1 Phytophthora brassicae
TTTCGTTTAATCGGACATAGAGGTGTTAATTCCCGAAGCGCGCCAGCGGCCTTTAGGTTGCGCAGTTGCGTCACCACTTTATCAACTCTTGTGATAGCCTTCTGAATGGCGGGCCGCCGCACGAGGAATGATTTCACAGCCAAGTTGAGTTTGTGGCATTCACATGCAATGAGAGGAACTTTCATCAAGTCGGCAAGCGCTTTGTTGGTGGTGCAGTTGTCACCGATGAAGCCGGACGGCGACGTTATCGACTTACCAAACAGCGACAACACGTACTTAAGCAAGTTATATTGCTCGGCAGCGGTGTACTTCTTCTCGTCGAGAAGCGGCGAACAACCAAACAGTACTTCACGGTACGTGTCATTCTCCATGAAAGTTGCAATGATGCCGATGTAGTAAGTCGAACTATCTGACCATCCGTCGAACATGAGGCCATAGTTATCAGGGAGCATTGTGCAAATCAGAGCTTCACCCAACGCGACCAGTCGAGTGATATAGAGAGTGAGACTGTTACTGGAAACTGTGTCCAACTTCGAAATGCCTCTCGTCAGCGGGTTATCAACCTCCGATAGGCATGTTGCGCATGATTATCCACTCCTGCCATCGAAACGTGCTCAACTCCTTGTCAGAGATAAATCTTTCACGAACGAATCCAAGTTAGTTTGGCTGCATCCGGGTACTTTTCTCAAATCTCCCCACGTAATCAGGACCAACACAACTCGTGAGATTCTTGCGCAGGTTTGAGTATCCACTCTTCCAAGCCTGCTTTGGACGGCTCGGGTATATTCTGCATTGATAGGAGACCACTCAATCGACGAGACGGACATCAAAGTAGAACCGCACGTCTTCTGGAACGCTGTCGATTGAAAAGAAGCTTGAGCGGAGAGTCATGGTTGTTGAGGTATATGAGGAAAAGACTCGCGTGCCTTTGAAGGGTCGCGCTCTCCTGTCCATCCGTGCTGGCCAAATGCAATTGGAGGACTACCTTTGCGGAACAACCCTAAACCCTAAACCCTTTAAAAGGATTATGGAGATCGCCACAGAATACTTACTGCAATACCCAGTGTCGCTGCAGTATGTATTACAATACCCACGAGATCTTGCAGTAAAGTATTTCGCCCAGTATTGCAAAATGCCAATACCCGCAATGCATTTTTGGCCATCACTGGTCCGAACAAGTTTGGGTATATTATTACCTGTAACGTTTTTGTTTTATTGTTCAGACCAGTGCAAACCCAAGTACTCTCGCTTGATGTACGAGTATGATGTGTTCAAACGGCTTTGCAATCTTTGTGGTGGTGGCTGGATAGAGAGATTAACGCTCCCGTCCTGGACAACACGCATGGGCAAGCCTAACCAACACACAACCTCGAAATGATTCACTGCTCAAGCGCTTTCGATAAGAGTGAAACGCGCACACAAACGTCTGTAGCCTGATTACAGGTGACTCGCGCGCTACTGCGTCCGAAGCAGGCAGCATTTTGGACTTCGTGTCCGATGAGGCAGCTACATTGTTGCCTAGTACGGAAAGGTCCGTTGGTGAAGGTGAAGGGTTAGAAGTTGTGGTTGATGCGGAAGGCGAGATTAGCGTAGCCAATGGGAACAGCGAAAATGAGTACATTGAATTCAGTGCCGCGTCAGAGTCCCCTCACGGCAAACCTCCATCATTTGCATCGCTCACGGTTGATCGGCGCACACAACAAATCAAGCGCTACCGAGATGGCAGGAAGAAGAACGGTAAATTGATACACGGCTGGTGCTTCCATGACTTCGTTTTTTTTAAACGGTAGAACAGTATTTCGAAATGAAGATGGATCTTCTAGCTCGTGAGCTGCGTAACAAGGATTGACATGTCGAGTAGTAGCTAATGAATACGCTATCTTCTAGCTCGTGAGCTGCGTAACAAGGATTGACATGTCGAGTAGTAGCTAATGAATACGCTGATAAAGCTGATGGAGTATCAGGCTTTATAGTGAACAATCTATTTGCGCAATTATTGTTTGCATTGTCCTGTATGTTTTCTTCCTGTAGTCAACTCCACAATGTTCGCGACCTCGTCCCAAAATATGGGCCGGTCGGTGCACATGTTAGACGGGGCGATGAATAATGCGACGAGGTCAGGGACATTATTGTGGAGTTGACTGGCAAAGGCTTGTTATTGTATGTATCAAATAGTGTTGTACTCGTCGCACATTGCATACGCCATCCAGTCTCTTCAGTTGCTTGTGGTCTTAAAGTCGAACGGAAATATCTCAATGACACTCGCCAACGTATCGTCGTCTCCTTCTTCCTCATTGGCTTGGTCGTCATCGTCGTCACGCAAGTCGCTAGCCAGGTCTTCTATTTTCTTCGTATAAATTTATGCAACCCACAACTTCCAAATATTCCGCGCAAAAAAGTTCTTCCTAGGCTATACGAGCCCGAACCAAATTATATAAACAGTGCTGTGTCGGCCGTTCCTATAGCACTCTGCTATGACCGAACACACGACGCACCGCGGGATTCCATTTGATAAGTGTTGTTGTTTCTCTGCTCGTATACTCTCCCACAACGACCAAATAAACCTTTCACGGCTTCTCCAGACACGTCTCATTCTCAGCAAACAACTACCCTGCTTCTCCACCAAATGTCGGGGGTCAGAGATGTACGGGAACCCGCGGACATAATTAATCGTAGCAGCTCCTTGCTGAGTGTAAGAAGACCGTGAGATGAAGAGGCCCCCGACCCTATGTGGTAAAGCAACCTTTTTGGAAAATGATGGGAAACCAGAGCGATGGATGGAATGCGCTGGGTAGTGACGTCACTAATCTGAGAGGTCCAGAGTCAGGACGTGTCTAAAATATGAAGACGAGACGTATCTGACTCAGGCCAACTAGATCCAGAACACAGATCTTCCCTATGGGAGTGCTGAGGATCCAGAATCCACCGGGTTTGTACCACCGATCTATGTACTTTACGTAGATCCAAGATCCACTCGTCATGGTGAAGACCCAACGTGTTGGAACCAGCCGATGGTAAGGTATCGTGGGATCAGGATCCATGTTGTGAAAACAAATTACATTGAGGATCCGGATCCACGCAGTACCGGATCTTGGATCCAGCGAGGGTCCGTATCCCCAGTTCGCAGGATCCCGACTTACGAAGGATCCCGATCCCCAGATCACAGGATCCCGATCCAGAGAGGATCCCGATCCCCAGGTCCAGGGAGGATCTAGATCCCGAAGCAAGTAGGATCCCGATCCCCAGATCCAGGATCCCGAAGCAAGGAGGATCCCGATCCCAGATCCAAGATCCCGAAGCATGGATGATCCCGATCCCCAGATCCAGAATCCCGAAGCAAGAAGGATCCCGATCCCCAGATCCAAGATCCCGGAGCATGGAGGATCCCGATCCCCAGATCCAGAATCCCGAAGCAAGAAGGATCCCGATCCCCAGATCCAAGATCCCGGAGCATGGAGGATCCCGATCCCCAGATCCAGAATCCCGAAGCAAGAAGGATCCCGATCCCCAGATCCAAGATCCCGGAGCATGGAGGATCCCGATCCCCAGATCCAGAATCCCGAAGCAAGAAGGATCCCGATCCCCAGATCCAAGATCCCGGAGCATGGAGGATCCCGATCCCCAGATCCAGAATCCCGAAGCAAGAAGGATCCCGATCCCCAGATCCAAGATCCCGGAGCATGGAGGATCCCGATCCCCAGATCCAGAATCCCGAAGCAAGAAGGATCCCGATCCCCAGATCCAAGATCCCGGAGCATGGAGGATCCCGATCCCCAGATCCAGAATCCCGAAGCAAGAAGGATCCCGATCCCCAGATCCAAGATCCCGGAGCATGGAGGATCCCGATCCCCAGATCCAGAATCCCGAAGCATGCAGGAACCCGATCCCCAGATCCAGGATCCCGAAGCTTGGTGGATCCCGATCCCCAGATCGATTTCAGAGACCCAGGGTTCCGGTGTTGTGCGCCATGATAACGACCATGAAGACTGGGGTCCTCCAGTACGTTACAGATCCGGGATCCAGACTGTGGATCCGGATCCCGAACAGATCCCAAGATAACATATGAGATATGCGAAGATTCACGGTGCGATTACGCCAGAGGATGACAAGTGGACTACCGCCCAACTATAGGAGAAACTATAGACACGTGGAAAAGACAGATAAAGTCGGTGCGGCCACCTGTATCAGCAAACAGGAAGATGTGATTTAGGACGGTAAAAGACTTAACAAATAAATCAGAACTGAACTTACCCCTCAGACCACAAGTGTCTTTCAAGCGCCTGGAAGAGGAACTCTCTACATTGGCCACGCGCGTATTGCTAAATGATAGGTAGTTAACTAGCGGTTTAGTGTAAGGCTGGATAATATATTGGCCAGATTTGCCTTACCCTAGTGATCTACTCTCAAGCGCAGATCCCAGATCCGACGGTATTACTACTTAGCCCGAAGATCCTTCAGTCTCTCAACTCTCAAGATCCCGCTATAGGAAGTGGCAAGTACGCGAAAGGAAAACCCCAAAAGGCACCCCACGGCCTCGGATCCAGTCCGACCGCCAGATCCTCCGAGTTCGAGCATTCACTCGGGATCTCGATCCCCAACCGGCAGTAGAGCGAAGAGTTCCGCGCTACTCCACCCCATCCCACGCCCCGCCAGGACGTTCAAGAACACATCCCTGCACCTCTTCGGAGTCCCGAGAGAGCAGATCCAGCCCACCGACGGGTACACAAGGTGAGAAGCTTCAGCAGATCACGGATCAGATCGGAGTACTCCCTCCTTTACTCGGTGTCTGGGCGCAGTTGGGAAGCGGATCCTGTCTTAATCGTATTTTGACGGATCCCGCTACACCACACCTACACCTTCAACTTGGAATTAAATGTAACTTTTTTGCTTTAGTTAGCGTTTTCTTGTGCTCTCCTGTGCTAAAACAAAAATGACTCATCTGGACGGGTCAGCCAGCCCCATTCCTACACATGACACCCGTTCTGTCTTACTATACGAGGAACACTCTTAAGCTCCCCCATTCTTCGAAGATATAGCAGCTCTCTGATTCATACGATTCCTGACCACGGTTACTTGTCAGTACATCCCCAAGCAGTTGCATGGAAGAATCTGTGACGACCCACATATAATCCTCATTACGCCAGCTGTGGCTTCTTCGGTACAAGCCGACGACGTGGCCAGATATCGCCCTGGTACGGCAGCTGCATACCCTGGTCCGTGACAGAAATCTGATAGCGCTGGTGATACCTTAATGAATGAATGTACCCGACAGTAACACCTCAATATACGACACCCGAATAGTGACTCACCTATCGGGTGTCTTGAATACCGTGCGTCCAAAGACGTTATTTACCGTGCGTCCAAATACGTGAAGCACCAATTGCACCGAGAGCCCTGCGCATTTAGCCCTCACTCTAGACAAACGCGCTGCAGAGTCAATTACCCCTATCTAAATGTTTGAGCTCCCACGTCGAGACAATCGACACATTATGCTGGATTGAAGTGTCAGTCTTTTAGTATCAAGACAAAATGCTTAGGTCGCGTTCGATTTGGTTGGACAATTCCAGTGTTTTTCAGAAACGACTGAAATGATCAAGATAGTTGTTTTGAAATTTTACAAATCAGCCACAATTGAATAGACGTGTTTCAGGTAAAATGGATGGATAAAAATCATTTTCTTTTTCCTAGAAAGCAAGATGGGAGACAGTGACGACGACGACGACGACGTGTGGCTGCTGCAAGCGCAATTCAAGATGTTTCAAGCAGTTCAACCGCGTACCCCAGCTTGCCAAGTCCCATCACCTCGTCTTCTTGGTCCAGACGACTCCGAATTTCGTTTTTTTTAAGTTAATTTACGACAGTTCCAACCCTGCAGTATTTCGGGACCATTTTCGAATCGACAAACGAGCATTTGATGATCTATATGATGTCTGCAAACCTTACATGTCTTCTAAAATCAAATATCACGAAGGATATGAGGTCTGCAAAACTTATCACGAAGGAGTGCTGGCTGTTACGTTGGACTGGTTGGGGAGGGTTGCTTCTTGACGAGATCAAGTGACGAAATTTCGGATGGCATATTCTACAGTGCAGTAGAATAGTCATCTGAAATTTCGTCTCTTGATATCGACGTGTTAGTTTACATGCTATTATTCGAGATTTATCGAGTAGTGTCAGCGTGCCGAGGACAGTACCAGAATCCTTTGCGGAACTTTTCACCTATTTTGACCAAGCTGTTGCTGCAATTGATGGAGTTCATGTACCAATTGCAGTTGCAACAACGGACGCAGAGCGCTTAATAAATCGAAAAGGATGGACATTTACAAACGTGCTCATTGCATCCGATTGGGAGATCAATATTGCGTTCATATATCCTGAAGCTGAAGGAGCAGCTCATGAGTCTATGGTACTGGCCCACAGCCAGTTCTTACAAAATATTCCCAACGACTATTACGTCATTGGTGATGCAGGGTATGCACTACAGCCACAAGTCCTAACTCCATATCGAGGAGTACGGTATCACCTGAAGGAGTGGGGGAGGGGGAAGGATCTGGGCGGCCTAAAACCGCAAAGAAACTTTACAATCTCAGGCATGCAAAGGCACGGAATGTGGTAGAGCGCGGGTGTCTGAAGCGACGGTTTAAGATTCTTCGAGTCGCTATCGAGTGCGAATTCGTAGTAGTAAAGGCAATTATCTTTGCATGTGTGTGTACTCAAGGTGCTCTTGTCGACAGGAGAGCAAATTTTTTGGAAACTTTGTTTGATTGAAACGGCGTCAGTACGGTAGGAGAATCTTCAAAGCGAAAGAAAAAATTGCTTATCGGTGTTCGTGGAACGGAGAACGCCGTTGGAGTGTGCATTGGTGTTGTTAGTGGGGAGACGTCACTAGTTGCGATTTGGTGGAGGCCAAGAATTACTTTTGTGGTGAATTGTTAGTGGGGAGACGTCACTAGTTGCGATTTGGTGGAGGCCAAGAATTACTTTTGTGGTGAGCAGAAGGAGATTAAGTGTAAGCTTAAATCGGAATCAGGAAGTACCTGAGTGGGAAAGGGATACGTTGCGAGACGAATGGATACAAGAAGTAAAATGCTCGAATACTGGCACGGGGTTCGTGATGGAGTAGGGGGACAAGAGTACGATGATATGTACCGTGTCGACAGTGTAAATGGAGCCTGCGGTTACTGGTACGCAGGCAGTGACCAAGTCGTTCAGGAGCAAGAGAATGGCGGTTGGCAGACGCAGGATTGGCGGGAAAGGAACGCTATACAAGACAAAGTAGATGAAGTCAACGGTGATCGGAACCCGGTCCGGCTCTATGGGGATTCGCTGGGTTTAGTCAATGGCTCCGAATTGAACACATGGAGCAATTACTCTACGGGGTACATCTGCAACGCGGACATCAACAGGTGAATAACCAACAAGCGGGTACGGAACGTGGTTGGGGAGCCTATTTCTGAGTATACGTCTGCTGATGGAGCAACGACTCGCGTGATTGAGATAAATGGGAAACTATTTCTGAGTATACGTCTGCTGATGGAGCAACGACTCGCGTGATTGAGATAAATGGGAAACTGCATTTCCAGGAGGTGGGTCGTTAGAGTTGATCCGATATCGCGTGAAACTTCTTATAGAGCTCAGTAAGGAATCCAAGGCACGTGTGCAGTGGAGGCTCAATGCACGTATGAGGAATGTGTCGAGAAAATGGAGCGTTGCAGCTGTGAAAATGCAAGTTGGAGGCCGCAAAGGAACGGCCGCTTGCTTTCGTTGATCGAGAAGGGCCAGAAAACGGTTGGAGCCGGTCACAAACCCGCTTTCACGAACACGGCAAATGTGAGACGAGGATTTCCGACTATTATGGACGATGAATGCCTTTTGACTGGTGAATTAAAAAAGGTGGACCATATACCGCCCGTGGAACAGACTGATCTCGGCAGGGGTAGCCAGCACGCTATTCAGAGCTACCGAACCGAGTCAGAACGCTCTCTTCGCGTAGGAAAAGCCAATATTGAAAGTTGTCTTGCCGAAGTTGATTTTGATGCTCATGAAATCGAGCTCTACATGCTACAGTGCAGAATGGAGGAAGGACGTTTTATCGATATTGGTAACTTCAAATACTTATAGTGTCTTACGCATGAAGAGAGTTTTTTTTCGAAGACCACAGTTCGGGGGGAGCGCTTGGAGAGCTCGGTTGCGTTGAAGAATGACTTAACTTGTCATGGGGAGTTAAATCTCATGTTTGAGAACAGCGAGAACGTTCCTCATAATGATACTGTCTCTCAACGAGTGGTGCAGCCAGAACGCATCGGAGCCAGAGCGCATCGGCGCTCAGGCCGAAGCTGGTGATATGGACACGAAAAGTGGTACTTGCATTGATACTATGTCGTGGAAGAACTTTGTAGCGACTGCAATGAAGACTAGAAAAATAACGAACGCGTTGTGGAGCTTGAAATACTGAAGTATCGCATTGTTGATCCCGTTATTAAGGAGAATGTGGACTCGGTACGGGTCGGGGAACGTCTGGCTGTCGTGATATTCGAAGTGAACAGAGAAATGCCGTGCGTGAGTGACATCAAACAAACAGACCCCGCATTCTATGCCGTTGAAATTGCTGAGAAATTGGATCATGTCGACGTTGACTATGCAATGAGCCTACATTTGCAGACATTGCTTCCATAAGGGAACGGAGCATTTTAGTCACGGACAGTGACCAAGCTGTTGGAAACAATAATGGCGTGCCTCAACTGAATGGTGCTCAAGTGGCCTTTGCAATCAAGAAGTCGACAATGGACTCTGTGGATAGAGGTCCCCCCGAACGTGACAAATATAGTTGGGAAACAAGCGTGCCCGCCAATCTGGTTGCGATGAACGAAGTGGAGCTGTGCATAGAAGCGAGCTGGGAATCGAGAAACGATTCGTTGGCGTCGAGTGGTCTTTTTGCTGGTAACCAACATGGACCGGAAGACGCCGTTACCCTGGATGCCACGGCGTGCAGGTCATATCTGACAGAACGCGGGCACCAAGAGCCAATCGTTATTTGTCTGACGCAGCTGGTCATCAGGCGCGAATTGGACGGCACGCGGCATACTATCCTTGATATGTTGCCGTGTGCAGTATTTTTAAGCGTCAATGGCGTGCGTGTGAAGCGTTTTATGAAGTATGCGGGACAAAGGTGCCACGGTTTCGAGACAAGCGTCATTTGAACAATGATTTCAGTCTGAGTGTTCTGGTTCGATGGATCGTGTCCGGGGGGGAATCTGAGAGTAATTAGCACTAAGCGTTGAGCGGGTGTCGGATAATGCGTCCTAAAATCCTTCCTAAAGTGTCCTAAATGTCCTAAAAAAAATCTATAAAATACCAGAATGTGTACTAAAAAACGTCTAATCCTGAGACATAGCATAAAATAAATTCCGTCCTATTGGATGTCCTAAAACCTAGTCAAACGAATTTAATATCACCCTGCCTCACCGTATCCAAACCCGGAGAAGCAAAACAACCCTACGTTGGTGATGGTTGGACCTAGATTTAAGCGGTGTCAACATTAAACATACCACCCTGCACCCCCCTGTGCAAACCCTGAAAAAGCAAAACAACCCTACGTTGGTGTTGGTGTGACCATGGTTGGTCCTGGGTTTAAGCCCGCGTGCTCCGCACACGGATCTTAAACCGCAGGCATTTCTTAGTGCCATGTTCCAAGACACTATTTCATTTCTTTCTCAAGTTAACGTCGCTAAACGTCGCATGGCGACGTTATGTACAGAAAAGCTGCGTTACAGGACGCACTTCACTTAGTACGGTACTACACTGTTTGTACTACTGTACTTGCATATTTTCCTAATAGGACAAATCTGAGTTGCTGTTTGATGGCTGTTCTATTATAACAGCGTAGTTTACTCATTTTGTCCTAAAAACCATGCGTGCTGTCCTAATTTCAGGCCAGAAACAGGTCATTTCGAAGTAATTTACCAAGGGATTTTATGACAATAGGACACTTTAGGACGCCATTTAGGACGCATTATCTTTTACCGTTGAGCGAACATTTGAGTGGGCTAAAGGAGAGCATCCTAGCGACGTCTACACAGTCTGGAAGCGCATTCCGCGGGGAACGGCGTGGCAGGCATATGGTTTTCCATGTGAAAGCACTGATCATGTGGCTAGGGTGATTGACACAACTATTAGTGCACTTAAAGAAGAGTGATGCTTATGCCAAGGCTATATTGCGGTTTGTTAGTGTGGATGCGGTGGTCAAATCGAGGCCTGGGAGCGCAGCACGCTCTCGGATGGTCTGATGTCAGGAAGGGCTTCCGTTTTTGGAGCTATTTGTCGGGACGGTATTCCACGCTGGGGGTCGTTAGTTGCCGACATGTCATTTTTGGAACGCTATCGACAATATCAAAATTTGATGGCGCTTTGTGTACCCTAAGGGATTTAATAGATTCGTCGAGGACGACGAACTTAAGCAGGGGGGTATGCCACGGACCAGGGTATGCAGCTGCCGTGGCAGGGTGATATCTGGCCGCGTCATAGGCTGGTACCGAAGACGACACGGCTGGATTTATGAGGATTCTAAGTGGGACGTCAAAGTTGACGCTAGGTCTTTCCTGCAACTGCTTGAGGGTGTGCTGACAAGTAACCGTGGTCGGGAGTCGTATGAATCAGAGAGCTGCTATATCTTCGAAGAATGAGGATAGGACGGAGGTTCTTAAGAGTGTTTCTAGTAGAGTAAGGCATAACGGGTGTCATGTGTATTAACGGGCTGGCTGACCCGTCCATATCAGTCATTTTGATTTAGCACCGGAGAGCACAAGAAAACGCTAACTAAAACAAAGAAGTTACATTTACTTACAAGTTGCGAAGGTGTAGGGCCGGGGGCCTCTTCATCTCGCGGTCTTCTTACACCCAGTAAGGAGCTGCTACGATTAATTATTGTCCGCGGGTTCCCGTACATCCCTGACCCGCGATATTTTGGTCATAAATATGTGAGACCCTGGGACACCATTATAAATATGTACGAGACCTCAGTCCATTACGAACCAAACTACCATAACAACCAGTGGGTGCCTTCCATAACCTACCCAAACGAATTTAATCAGGTTGGGTTTTATACCCCCATTTATCAGTTCTTGGCCAGTTTTTATCCGCGTGTGTAAACATGTGCCAAAAAACGACAACCGAAACTCTAAGTTCTTGGCCAGTTTTTATCCGCGTGTGTAAACATGTGCCAAAAAACGACAACCGAAACTCTGTAATAAAAATCCTGTGCCCCGTAAAACGTGTCTTAAATTTATAGACTAATTAGTTCTTTCTATTGAAATTGTAATTAGGCAATATTGTCAGGACAAAAAATAAAACGATATTCGAGGGCAAAGGGTGCACGGGGATTCCCTCCCCTCAGCTCGCAACCTCACTTGGGCTCTTGAAGGACAGTGGCGGCGAACGAGGAGGGAGGCGAGTATGCGGGATCCCATATCATGCTTACTAGTACTACATCACTCCAGAGCTCGTGCTCGTGCAGAACGCACGTTGATACAGCTGCGTAAGCGTCTCGCGGACGAACTCATGCGTTAGTGCTCGTGCAGAACGCACGTTGATACAGCTGCGTAAGCGTCTCGCGGACGAACTCATGCGTTTCGAACATGCTCGGATTGTCCGAATACGGCATTACCTCACTGTGACATGCCTACCTGTTCCGAAAAACGCGCCCTGGATGTACGTATGGAAGTACGGTACAGATGAGAACTTCATCACCATTACGAGTTTGTGCAGGTAAGTTGGTACAGAAATCATCTTACTATTCGTTTAAAAGTGTTGTATATAGTTTATTTTATGTTTCTACCTTTATCTGCGCTACAGGCGATCTTTCAATAGACTCTTAGATAGGTTTCGCGAGGTCTTCCGCATCCAACGCTACAGTTATATCGGTGGCGCCCTAGGAACCTCCAGTACGAGCATCAAGTACTGGGTCTACTAATGACATTTTACGTTGGCTCCATGGACCAAAAACGCTGTATTCTCAATTTGGAGTGCCTAATTCCACTCTCTGTAGGAAACTGAACGAAGAGGAGGATGCCATGAAGCTGGCACTTGTTGGTTTTTCGCTGGCCCGCATAGTTTGACCCACGCTTCGGCGCCAAAAAGCGCTTGCCCAAATATCTGCTGCCCGGGATCCTTTGTTGCCATTTACTTGGGGATTTGTTGACGGCAAAAATTATAGAGTGAGTTTCAGAAACTATATATTTATATTATTACAATTGTTATAATTATTTTCTGTCTTTTTATTGCATTTTAAGGTCATGGAGCGGCCCCGACGCGATGTTCAAAACGCTCACTATAATGGTTGGCTTCATTGAGTTTTCGTTACTGGGACGTTATGTTTTTCTACGGACGGACTGATCGTGTGGAGTAAACATAACTGCCCTGGAAACTGGAACGACTCGGACACGAGTTTCCAGTTTCACGAGGCCCTCCTGGACCCCGTGTTAAATCCCGACCCTAGGATGGGTGTTATAGCGAACAGTGCATTCCCGTGCGGGGGTGAAATAATGGGTCGTATTTTTACTCCAGTGAAAGAAGGAGATATCGGACGTCTTCAGCCGTCAGTAAGGGTGGTTTCCCAGCGGTTCTCGCGAGCGATCTACATTCGTAAGACAGGATGTCGAGTGGGGGGCGGGTTCAGTCGAAAAAGTTTTCAAGCGTCTGCTTCGCAGACTCCCGCATGACAAAGACAAACACGGCCTTCGTTTAGACAATTTATTTCCGCACATTAGAAGTAAGTCAGATTCGAACGACATTTGTACATGGTAAGAAAGATAACATCTAAATATTCTTCGTACGAATAGAATAAGAACTTTTTGTCTAGAGTAAGAACTTTCTGGCAAACGCAGTCATATATTCAGCTATTGACTATTTTTTGGTGATGTTGCTCAACAGCAACATCATCTGCTCATGTCTTTACGAGCTTCGGTCCTGTCAAGAGCTAGACGCTCCTCGAAACGTCTTTTCTTTTCCTCTTTTTCAATCTGAACTCGAGCCTCTCGTTCGATCTCAGCTTGTCGTTGTTCCTCGCGATGCTCGCGAGCTAGTTGTAGTTCTTGAACGATGCGACGTTCAGAAATCTCAGCGTCTTCCCGTCTAACTACTTCCCTGTCTTCACGCTCGCGCCGCTCGGATTCGACGCGCTTATCTCTTTTAGCTCGCCTATGGCAAACTTCAAACTCCGCTCGGCGATCAGCCTCTTTCTGTAAAAGCAAGAGCATGCGTATCATTACAAACTTCAAACTCCGCTCGGCGATCAGCCTCTTTCTGTAAAAGCAAGAGCATGCGTATCATTTCCCCCCCTCGTCGCTCCTCTTCCTTTTCGCTTCGTCCAGAGCCTTTTGGATCTCGGGAATGCTTTGTCTGGCCCGAATTCGCTTAGATTTCGAAAATGAAGGCGTACTGTTAGAGCCGTAGGTTCGAGACTCTGTTGACCCAGCCCTTCTGCCACTATCGTGAGAGATCCCCTGCGTCATCACCTCGATATTGTCTCGAAGGACGCGTAGATATTGTCCTCCTAAACGAATACTTGAAATGTTAAGGGGGCGGTTTTCGTTCAGTTCTCTCGAGTCGGCCTCTGCACGTAGGGGTCTCGGAATAGTGTTGGTCCTTCTTGTGTGGCGACTGTGGGCAGAGGCTCCTTTCCCTTACCTCTGGGTCTTCTGCTAGATTGATCTGGCGATGGGGTATGAGTGATCTCTGCAGAGACGCGCAGCACGTTTTCGTTTTCGTTGGCAGTGGGAGTGCTGGGTGAATGTTTCGCCCTTCTTCTACCAGTATTAGTATTTGCAGCCAGCGCGTCAATGGAGGACGTAGTCATAGGCTCTACCCCAGTTTCGCGGGAGGAATTCTGTATCTGGGTCTCCGATGGGATGTCCGGAGTTTCGGCATTTGCATCTAAAGTATCTTCAGTGCCTTCTTCTTCAGCTGAAGAATCCATTAACGAGGCCAGCGCGACGTCCACAGGCCCTGAACCCGTGATAATCGTACCGGGCACGTACGAGGAAGTTTCTCGTACAGGAGTTCCGACTGTAGACGAATCATTCACGTCTCGCACTGAAGGTGGCAGGGCAGGAGACGGAGGGTGTCTTCGCTCTTTGCAATGGTCTCTCTTTCGGCGCCTTCGAGGAGCTCGGTATCTACATACGTAGTGGGTGCAGTTTCTTCTGTTGTACTGGCGCCCTGAAGGTCGTCTCGTACCTGAGAATCGTCTTCCACGGTGGAGGCAGCGGTATTGACTAATTTGTTCTGGCTGGAGTCCACATCCAGGTCGTCGATAAAATCGTCGTCGTCTTCTCCACAGTCGAGACCGTCATGGTAGATGTGGGCACCCCCGGATTTTTCGATCACCCGGTGGCTTTTTTAGCCCCTATGACAGGCTTCATTTTGGCGGGGACCCGTCGGTTTAGCAGTTTGGTATAGTTTCTTGAACTTTCTTCTAAGAGAGTCGTAGTCTCTTTCGGGGATATCTCTCGAACGACTCGCATTGAACCTAACAGCTAATTGTTCCCACATGTTCCTACCAATTG
>JAIKVB010001229.1:0-14554 GCA_024679045.1 Phytophthora brassicae
TCCAACTTATCGAGCTTACTTAGAGCAGCAAGCAGGTGACGACATGGAAGGCCATACTGACGAATGAACGAATACGTGCATGTTCTTTCCTCGATGTTCACCCGGCGTTGGGTGGGGATGCCACGCACACTTCTTAACGTGTACTGTCACGTGTCCTGCCCATCACCACGACCCATCACGTGCCCATCCCCCACAACTCGCCGTCAAATGGCCTTTTTAATACTGACTCCGTAGATACTTTCCAACTTATCGAGCTTACTTAGAGCAGCAAGCAGGTGACGACATGGAAGGCCATACTGACGAATGAACGAACACGTGCATGTTCTTTCCTCGATGTTCACCCGGCGTTGGGTGGGGATGCCACGCACACTTCTTACAAATACTGTACTATTCGAGCTCGGTAGCACTTCGTAGTATTCAGACTCATCAAGTTCATAACGTATTTTCTTTGATGCATACAAGTACGGCGTTACATGTACTGGGCGTCCTTCGGCAACCGGAACGAGATTGTTTTCGAGTGCAATTTGCTGACTTTCAAGTGCAATGCTTGTTTTATGCAAAACAGTCTGAAAACCGAGTGCTTTTAACACAAATCGGATAGATGACCAAGTGCTCGTAGCGTTCCATTCCTCTCCTTGAATTTATCTGGGTTTAGGTATTCGCCTAGTTACCCCCTGGCCGGAGTCGTTAAACAGCAACAGAAGGGGAGATGGGCAGTCAGGAGGGGGGGAAGACAATCAGCTCGGCCAGCCGAAAGAACGCCTGCGGTTTAAGGTCCGTGTGCGGAGCACGCGGACTTTAACCCAGGACCAACCATGATAACATCCCGAGCAACGTAGGGTTGTTTTACTTACGCGAGGCTGGGCTATATGTTTCATGTCGACTCCGATCTATTGAGGATTTGAAAGACATGGCATCCGTCCTGCACTGGAACTGATTTTGCAGGTTATAAGCTTATGCACGTTTTGTCATGATAAAGATGTCAAAGCACGGACGGCAACAACAGATGTAAAGTGCACTCGATGGAATATCCGATTTCTGCAAAAATTCTGCAAAAACGGTCTGCACTCTGGAACAATACTTTTAGCACTCGAAAACCATCCCCACCCTCGGCAACCCATTTATCACTTCTTTGCTGACATTCAAAAGCGGTTAGCATAAATTTTTCCATGAAACTTTTACAAATCGAAAGGGAAACAAGTGCCTCGCGGGTATTGCAGCTCAGCAACTGACGTACTAGTAGTTCGCCGCGAACAGTATTGCGTGCGGAGTAGGTATTTTAACTTTTTTTTAATTTTTATGTCGGCAAAGCCGGTTTTTGTAGATCTATAAAGTCCACTATCTACCATAGTGAAACCTAATCAGATGAATATCGATTGACTGTGTGAGCCGTATTCTAAAACAAATGGCTGCAACAATCGCGCTGTAGCCGACCTTGCGTTGGAGAAGAAGGCGAGGCGTAAGCTCTTAATAGATTTTTAAAGCATGGGCAACTAAGGAATGCCGCTGCGGTAACGTCAACGTAACAGCTTCAACATGCGGGGCGATTTTTTAGGTCATACCTTTTTAAGTTTTCCAGTTTGGTTTTTTTGTTCCTTTCTTCTTTTTCCTATTTCCTTTTTTTTGGTTGTGCCTATTTCGGTGTACCCTTTTCCAATTTTACCTCGAGCTCCCTAGCCTTGAGCTCCATAGATTTTCCCCAATTATCTCGTTGGATTGTTGACAGCGATGCCATAATATGGACCACAGAACATTCTATAATAAAAATGGCAGTTGCTCGAAGCCTCATTACAGAAGAACTCGGCTCGTTCACATCGGTGAACCTCCTCACTCAACTTGGCCCCGAGGTCGGCACAATCCTCATTAAGACGTTGGATTTCCTGGCGAAGGGTTACTATCTCCTGAGACTTCCCCAAAGGGACTCGAGGAGGTGAGACAGCGGCGTCCAAATCGTCGTCGAGGCTTGTAGCATCCTTCACGCGATGATCCATATCTGAGTCGACCCGCAGCAGAGGTTGACGGGCACAAGTCGACCGAGCTGCATCATCGATTGCTCGAAGCTTGCACTGCCCGACGTATCGGTAGCACTGTAAACAGCCCACTGGTAGCCGACATGGCTGACGACACGGGCAACGAAGGTGTAGTCCGAAGAGGAGCGTCGGACCCCTCGGGCAATGATGGTAGATCCACCGTGGACGTCGGCGAAGACGCTACCGATTCGGACAAGCGTCTTGGGATATCGGTGAATGATCGTTGAGCAGCCTGGCGGGGTTAAAGAGAAGAACCACAAAAGATCGAGGTATGAGGAGACGTACGACGCTGGATAGAGGATGAAACAAGTCAGAAGCGTACCTCCATTTCGCTGTCGAGATCTTGCATGGCGAGAGACGCAGCGGTGGCCAAGAGATCCGGTCGGTAACACATGGTGATGCGATGTTGTGGCGTCACGACGATTACCACTTCCAGGGCACGCGTCGAGCCGTGGGCAGTTGAGTTATGGAGATTTGGAGAATGGCCGAGCTATCGGCAGCCCGGCAACGACAGTTGGAACTTGCTGTGAAAAGGTAGCTCACCGTCTCGATTGGTTACTTTCATTTCCCGCAGAAGAGTAACATAGTGACTGAGTCTCGACGGTCCGTATTAAACCTCGGCCGAATGTGAGGTTTGTACCCACGATGTAGCATGAACCCAACAGCGTATTTTAGTGGATAATGTCGTCTGCTCGGCCGCAAGCCAGCACATAAGATCGCCACGAGGGATCGGTACGTACTTCATTATGTGTACTGGTATAGGACTAGCGATAGAATCATCTAACGATAATCTTAGAGCCACTCGGTAAGAAATCAGCAGTCTTCCCCGCAAGTCAATGAAGGGTCAAGTCCGACTTCGGCAAGTAACGTAATAGTTTGCTTATGTTAGTGCCTGGATACACTCGGCTTCTTGGGATGCCTGTTAGTAAACTCATCGTGCATAGACCGATAGTTTATTACTGGTAAATCCAATAGTTAGGAGTGGCCAAGAGAGTGGGGCCGACGTTAGAGAGTCGGTCAGTGTATTTACGTGTGGACAAAGGGTCCCAGCGTTTATTTTACTACCCACCGAGGTGAAAACCTCGGTACTTCTGTTCAGGCTTGCAAAAGTCGGTATCCTCCATCTGAGGGACTACAGAAGTTAGCGCGAAAGCGCGATATTACATCCTAACCTTTATTCGTGGCTAGGCGAGTAGGTTTAAGGTGTGACTTATAATAACCTGGTTATATAGAGGGCTAAAACCAACCCGGTGTAAGAGATCGTTACTGGTCTTCAGGTTTAGATCCAACTCTCGTTGACCGTTTTAGGAAGACGTTTGTTGTTGGTGAGACTCGTATCATTTGGTAGTGAGCTTTTCTGTGTATTCATATACCACAGAATGATAAAAGAAACATATTCACCTCCAAAAAATGATATGTGGTCTTTTTCTACACAAACACTCGAATTCGTTTCCATGAGTGATAAATTTGATGTTTCCTTTCAAATTGTTTTACACGTGCATGCTACTGTTTTATCCCATACTAGACGCCTAGGCGTACAATTGAAATAAACACCACAGTGGGCCTTCAATTCGAGTATTGGACCTAGGCGCTCTATTGTAGTGCAGAACTATAAACTAGAAGAAATCCAAGGTAAGCGTTATATTCAAATTAAGAGCTTGCACCTGAAGAATCTCAAGTACCAGCGATGCCGATTTACATTTTAGACTTGGACACCATCGGCTTTTATTGTGTAGAGCGGGCCCAGACGAGCAATGTAGATGGTTTGAGATCTATCGGGAACTGTGTATGTGAAAGTCGAAATGACTTTGCAGTCGTAGTTCAACGATTTGAGTTCTATGTTGCATCTGTGTAATCTTGACGCCGCAAACAGCTCTAAGTCGCCTGGTGGTGTCGCACCACTTCTAACAGAATCGAGATATTCGGCATCGACAATGCCTTCCAAGTCCTCTAGATCAGCCATATATTCCGTCAAAACTGTACTGTAGTCAGCAATACAAGCAGCAGTTTTAAATCGGAGGCAGCTGAAGAGGCTTAATCCAATGTCTTCAGGAATATACCATAATGGGAGGTAAATGAACAGCTCCTTTCGATCGTCTACGTCCAATAGGTGCTCGTACTCCTGCTGCCAAGAGGTCATATTGGTACCCGAGGTCAGCAATTCACGCAGCGGGGGTTCTAGGTATTTCGTCTCGAATAGTGACTCTGCTACTAAGCCACATAGACGAAATGATCCCGCGATCTTTTCAGCTGTCTTGGTTTATATCCAGTCTAAAACCCACTCCGTCACCACTTTGTAATTGGGTACTTTGGGTTTCCGCTCTTTGTTTGCATATTAATGTGAGTTAGTGCCTTTCCAATATATGATATATATTTACTCATCGAACCGATCTCCATAAATGATTGAAAACTCCTGTTTACCGCTACATCCAAAGGCTGAAGTTAATTTGTCAGGTTTGGCGTTATCAGCAAAACGAATATGTTGTAACGCTGCAGTCGCTTTTCGTTGAACATGGTGACATGACATCCGTATGAATCGATTATATAGAGTACATGCTGGCGGTAAAAACGTATCCGAGGTCGGCTGCATATGACTGCTTGTGCATGCGAAAAGAGGATGTCATCGTTCCACATTCCAGTATGGTTTACGTCCACCAGCACGCCGTCCGCAACCTTCGGTTTTTTAGATTTTGAAAATAGTACGTGTGGCTGAAGGATCTTTCCTTCTCCGGTAATCGTAAAATCTTGCTGTAAATCGTTTGTGGCTGCTACCGCCCTTCTTAAGGATAACCTCTCTTGCTCCACGCAGCGCAATAGTTGATGTTGGCTCCATCTTGAAATAGCAAGGAACTTAGTCCATGTTAACTATGTTGCACGGCTCTTTTTATGCTCATCGATCAGTTGATGCGCCTTCTGGATGAGCTCACGGCACTGCTTCATACATTGGCAGGAAGCGCCTTCGTAGTCGTATGTCGCCTTGAAACTAGATTTTTATGGCGGCTCTTGAAACGTACGAACCACCCAGAAGACGCTTTGAGACCGCTTTGCTCGTGATCTGTTGAAGCTGCCACGAGACTTCGGCAAATGTTTAGTGCTTGTAGCTGTATGTACTTGTCTTTTACGCGGAGCCCTTCGCGGTTCCTGACCTCCACCAATCGTAAAGCGGCGTCTCTACTTCATAGTACTCGGATTTACGGTCTGCGCCAGGAAACGTCGCATTAAACGCGTTGAGAGCTATTGATACTTTGCAGCAGCCTCCAGCTTGCTGCTGTTATTGTGCCAATCACGGACCATAGAAGTGGAGAGCAGCGTATACTTCTCGGCCAGTGCGTTATAGCCATGACCGGCCATGTAACACTTGTATCCGCTGATGACATTTCGCTTGAAGTCGAGACTGTAGCTGGTTCGCTTTTTGTCAGCTGACATTTCTTCTGTATGAGGGCTTTAAGCTTTCTGTTAAGCTTGCAGCTTTTATAAAGCATACGCTCGAGCTGTAAGGGTGGCGGGGAGCCAACAGTTTGCATCATATGTTTCGGGTGTATGCGCTCTATTTATTAGTTTACTAATTGAGGGTACGCCCGCAAAAGTCATTTATGGAAAAACTCGAAATTAATGCTTAGGCTCTGATACGGGGTAAGACGGTAGTCAAAAATTCAGTGTGTATAGACAGGTCTTGTGTACGTTGTTCCGGTACTTCGCCGATACTCGAAGAATTACAGACGTGGACGTGCTGATGGACGTGCAGAAAATAAAAAGGCGGGATCATCCGCAAAAGGTATACATCAATATATGTGCGAGAAGACCGGTACGATTTCTTCATGTTCAATTTGCTGTTTTATGCTAAAGGCCATTTTTTGTTTGTGAAGGTAAAATTGTGGAGTTACGTAACGCTCACAACCTTGTACAGACGTAAAACCAAGGAAATAGAGAAGGCGAGATAGATGAAGAACGCAGTTTGCAGCTTCTCCGTGAGTTCGTTCGAATGGATGGAAATTGGGTGCATTTCCATGAACAACTCTACTTGCTCACGCCGTGTGTTTCCACACTGCGTGTCAGAAGATATTGTTCAAAGCCCCAAGTTATAATGATTGACACGACGCATCGGACAAAAACTACTACAAGTTTGTTAGTCTTATTTTCCACGATGTATTTTGGAAGGTAAGTTTTCTTGTTGTACAACGTGTTGCACCAAAACGAAATTTGTTGTACCGGATGTTGTCTCACTTTGTGTGCGTGTATCCTAGGGTCAATATGTTCAGCATTCCCTCGTCGAGAAGGAAACAAAGGATAATCTCGCATTTTATGTGGATGAATGTAAGCTAGGATTCGCCCGGTAGCGCCGTAAAAGCTGTCAGCAGCGTCTTGCAGCCCAAACGGTCCGCCGGAATTGTGTTTAGTGCGCCTTGAACGACGGGAAGAACTCGCGCCAACACGTCACATGCCACTTACGCTCGCTAAGAAGCGCCTTGATCCTTGACCGCTTCTTGATTCACAACCTCTATTGTGCCGTTGGCCCACGGTGTGTACGCTAATGTAAAGTGGCGATGACCACCAAGGGCCGACTGTAGCCGATCCACTACTAGATTCTTGGAGTGCGCTTCTTGGTCAGAGACATAGTACTAACCACTGTGGTGTGGAGATTTGGAGTTTTTTTCGGCAGCCCAACAACGCCATTTGGAGCTTGCGCTGGAAAATATTCCGAGTTCCCGATTGGTTATTTTCATTTCCCGCAGAAGAGTAACATAGTGACTGAGTCTCGACGGTCCGTATTAAACCTCGGCCGAATGTGAGGTTTGTACCCACGATGTAGCATGAACCCAACAGCGTATTTTAGTGGATAATGTCGTCTGCTCGGCCGCATCCAGCCAGCGCATAGGATCGCCACGAGGGATCGGTACGTACTTCATTATGTATACTGGTACAGGATTGTCTGCCGCGTCGCAATTCGTCATTACACCGATGAGGTCCGCCGCGTAGTGGCGATCCCGCTTGAAGATGTCTGTGTCGCCCACATCAGCCAGTCTGAGTATCTGCTGGGCTTTTACCATCGCTTGTCGGTAGGCACGACGCCGTCAGGCTTCGAGGACACTTGGTCGGGCGCTGTACACCCTGACCAGTCAGCCCAAGCCATTACTCAGCGTATCACCGCCGAACTTGCCAAGGGCAAGAAGGCGCGTGGAAGTAGGTCGCGTGTCAGACACGTTAGATAATCGGGGCGATAACTGAATGTTGAAAGTCGTATTAGCGCTGACTCAACTACGATCGAACCGGAAACCGCCCCCCACTTTCACGTACGCTGGGGATGTCCGGTCTTCAGAACACCATGGTGGGACGTGACCCATTGAAATACCTCTGAAGGTAATGTCCGGAGCTGATGGACGTGTGGACAACGAGGAAAGGTGCAGTCCTTCTCGACTTGGAAGCGCATGCAGACTTGGGTTCCGTTTTCCTGGGGAATCAGATTCCGGGTTGCGATCGGGATCCCTGGAGGCTGTGCGCGTTGACCCCCTGGGGATCGAACGCGTGGTGGCGCCTGGCGCTGACCGCGCTGGCTAACTGTGCCATGGCCCGGCTGTCGGAGTAAGACCCGGTGGACCGCATCGCTGAGGACTCGCGCGACAAAACGTATGTACTCGGGAGAGTCACGACTGAGCATGCGACGCGCATGGGGCTCCAAGTCGCGACTCGGTACCCCGTGGAGAATGTCGTCAAAGAGCTGGCGAAAAACAGCTTGGTACATATTGCACATGGCGTGAACCTCTTGAATCGGGGCCGTGCCTGGCACGTCGTAGATATCGTGCGTGTGCACCGCCCGAATAGCTGCAACGACGTCGGTCGGATACCATTCGGAGGATGCATCCTGGGTGGCCCACAGTACCGAGTGTAGTTGGACCGCCTGGCGGATCTGGAATCGCGGTGGAGGCTCAGGAGGCCCACAGTACCGAGTGTAGTTGGACCGCCTGGCGGATCTGGAATCGCGGTGGAGGCTCAGGTCCACCCCACTGCCCAGCGTCATGCAGGACGGTACGGTCTTGCTGGTAGGTGCTGGGTCCTCAGAGGACAAGAAGTGGTCGAATGGCCAGCTGGCAAAGTCCACCGCGTACAACATCTTGGTGATGACCTTGGTTACATGGTAACGACCCGGGAATCTTTCGTGTTGGAGCATGAAGCAGACCCTGTCGTGCGGGATCATGGCCTCAAAACGGAGAAAATGATCATTACCAAGGGCAGTATCACCGGATCGTGGGCCGACATGGGTGACGTGGTGTACGTGGGAGCCGCTGTCCGTAGGGCGGAACAAGGCATTGCCGGTAGGACGGGACGTCCGTGGGGACCTGTCGCGGGACCGAGAACGACGACGCGGACCTCTCGAGCGACCACGCCGTGGAGGGCTGCGTGGCCTCCCATGGCGGCGAGGGCTACGAGAACGAAACTGGCGGCGATGACCGCGGGACCGGGATCGGGACCGCGAAGGGACCCTCGGACGGCGGACGTACGAAAAGTCGACGGGACTCGGAGAACGCGCCTGGCGCTGGGGTCCATACGGGTGGTAACGATGCGCCTGGCGTACTGAGCAAGAACGGCTACGGTAGTGTCCAGATCGATCACGCTGACGGGGAGGGGGTGTCGAGCGGCTAGGTCGAGACATGGCCGGGACTAGCTCGGCACTTAGGGTCGATGCAGCAGGCTCCCGTTCGCTGTCGTCGGATCGGTGGAGAATGGAAGCCGATATGATCGCCACTTGGTTCATCAGTTGCGTCTGTTGGTCAAACAAACATTGGTTCACAGGGTCGTCGGTTCGAACAACGGACGTTGGGTGTGCAGACGCTGGTAGGGGGCCTGGAACCGAAGCGGATGGCGTAGATGTAGTCCCGCCCTCGATCGCGAGTATGGGAACGGGCTGGACTGACCTGGTCGGTACCACGAACACGTCCGCCGGCGTGAGCAGGGACTCCTCTCGGCTCAACAAGGGGAGATCTGGTTATTAGGAGTCAGCCCCGACGGGAACGCCTTCGTCAATGGATCGCGGAGGCAGCTTCTTGTCCTGGACATAAGCCGTAATCGTAGACGATGTCTTCTCTCATCGGGGACTGATGTAGGCTATGGGCTTGGTGCTGGTATCCATAGTGGAAACGGGAGGCGTGCCAGGCATGGGCATCCCGTGTGCAACATTGGTTCAGGCGTCGGACGCCCTCAGTCAGAACGTTGTACCGGTGGCCTGGCCTGCGCCTGGCGCATCTCCACAGGCTTCCAACACACCCAGCGTGTGTTCCTCACCTCTGACGACGATGGTGGCCTGCCCGAAGTGTCTGACACCCCGCTTACGCGGTCATTGACGCCTGGCACCTCTCACTCGGACACCATCCCAGTGGACTCACGTACGTCTGACGCGATCCGTCCAGTATCCCATACGCCTGGCGTTCGTCTCCATCCGGATCTGACGCGGATTGGCATGGACCCTGTCTTGTCAGCAGCACCTACTGCACATTCGGCACTGTCCAAGACGTCATACGTCTTCCGTGCTGGCACCGTCTCACCCGTTCCGTGTGCATTCGACGGACAGACAGCGTGTTCCAGAACACCTGGCGTTTGTCCCATTTTGGCTCTAACGCCTCTCACCCCGGATCCCATGGTACCGGAGGCACCTGGTGCCCCTTTCGTGACGTCAGACGTATCCGACTGCGACACGGCCCTCCCAGATCTGCGACCGTTTGCCGCTTCCATAATGACCCATGGTTCGCCTGGCGCTACGCCTCAGACGGCGTCATCAGTGTTCGATATCTCCAGTAGAGACTCCACGCCCTGCGGCACAGACACCTACTTAGTGGCGGCGTTTGACGGGGTCTCGTCTCCAGACAAGTTGCAGCGCTACGCCTGGTCCGTATGGTCGGCCTCTCATGAGCTTCTCCATTGGGAGGCGAACACCTTCCGTGACATCCACACCAACAACTCAATGGAGGCCCAGGGCCTTCTCGCGTGTCTCCAGTGGCTCAGTGTGGCCGGTAACACCACCATGTGTTGAGTAGAACGGCAGCAGGCTGTGCCTGCTTGTCTGAAAAATAACCGAATGAGAGAAAACCCTTGTTAAACCGATATGTACCCATTGGTAGTAAGTACGAGGGGACATTCATAACAGATTACAGATGTCGTGATCTGGCTACATAAGTGCGATGACGATAGAAGGCAAAGGAATCGATGCCGCCTTCTCTGAAGGCGTGCTCACTTCCCAATCTGCCTCAGACTGAGCACATGGTCTAGAGAAGGGCAATTAGGAATAACAGTCAACACACGTAGTGTGATTATATACTATTGTGTTGAGCCATTTTAACATTCAAGTAAAATGAGCAAACCAAGCAAAAGTCTGACCGACAAGCTGGCCTTTAACGGCAAGAAAACCCTATTCGTGGGGTGGAAAGACAAAATCAACTCCCATCTGGTGGCACTGAGCAATACGTTAAACGTGACCGAGCTTCAAGTCAAACGTTCAGCGCCTATCTCCTGTTACGAACATGCGCTCTTGAGAGAACCGGTTCTTACCGAGCCAGGGTTAGGGGCTTCGGAAGAAGAAAAGTCTGCGCACGATCTTCAACAGGCGTTCGCGAGGCAGCAATCATCCTACATCAAGGATTTGCTCAACTTGATCTACCGCCAAGTTTTTCCGATGAGAGGTTGATGAGACAACCGGTGCACGAGATTTGGCGTGCAATTGAGAAACGTTACGGACTCAACACCGCGTCGGGTGTCGTAGAGCTAGTTCGACGCTTCGAAGCTATTGCAGCCTCTGATTTCAAGAACGTGTCTCACCTCTTTCAGCAACTTAAGGCTGCGAGAGAACAGGCGAATCGAAACAGTGCCGAAGCGCTAAAACTGGTTTTAATTTCGCAGCAACTGATGCTGGTCAAGATACTGGCGGTACTGCCAGGGCATCTTTGGGGATCGGCAGTTGAGTTTACGCCAGAAGAGTTTACATTGGACAAAGTCGAGTCTAAACTCTGCGCAATATTCGGGAACAAGAGCAAGGCCGAAATCAAGGTTCTGGGCCATGTCGCAACAGTGAACCATGTTGACGCCAAGCCCGTAAAGGCTGTCAGGGCAAATGAATCGGTTTTGGGGAAACGAAAAGCCGGGTTCCAGCCAGACATGCACCAAAATCTTGGTCGTATGTCGTGCTACTATTGTGCTGGCATCTATAATGACCTCAGCGGTGGCCCCCATCTCAAGCAGAATTGTGTCAAGCGAAAAATGACCACAAGATGAGAGTGTTCCGCCGCGACATCTGGTCGTACCCACGTGCGATAAAGAAAGCACGTATTGACACTGAGCCAACGCCAAGATGAAGGGAAAATGGAATGGCAAAGTGACGGCCAATAGGGTAGAAACGGCGCGCAAGGAAGTACCTACTACGGAATGTCTACCCAAGGATGTTTCGGTGGAGGCGTGCAATGCCGTGCGGCCGGATTCGTCTGCTGTGAGTCCAGCACCGTCTATCAGCTCTCCCAACGGAATGGAGGTACCACTGACTCCAGGACGGGACCTGTTTTTTCCTTCGACGGACAAGATACGGACGATCCAATGGATTCTGTCTTTGACATTGGCGTCAACGGTGGGACTGTCGACGCTAAAGAAAATCCGACCTCTCCAGGTGAGCAACTTGCTGGAGAAATTAGCATTCAGAAGATGCGTCTGGAAGACAAGATACAGTCACTCTATCCAAACTTGCTTGACGGAGGAACATGTGTAACTAAAAACTCGTTGGTATTGGACTCAGGCTGCGGACTCGGCCTAACCTGCGATGAGTCGAAGTTTGTCGAGGTGCACCCCGACAATGGCTACATGTTTACGTTTGCACAAGTGTCTAAGCATTCTGATACACACATTGGTACTGCTAAACTATATTTAAGTGGCCCGGATGGTATCAAACCGTTCCTCTTTGAGAATATAGCACTTGTACCTCACTCAACGCCAAATATCCTTAGTGAATATTGGCTAGTAACAACTGGGTACAAGATAGTTGGATCACTGACTGGTGAATTCAAATTTGTGTTCTGGGATCACAAGCTTGCGTTCGTGGCTAGAGCGATAAACGGTGCATATAATGTGCACAACCACACTGTCAAAGAAAGACAACAGTTGTGCAATGCAGTTAAAGCAAAGCCGTGTAAACCGCTAGCCCTACCAGGAGTTGAAAAGGTAGAAAGCACATTGCAGGAGTGGCACGTAAAACTTGGCCATCTCAATAAAGACACTGTCATAGCAATGCTGAGTCAAATAATTGCACAATGAATGCCTTCACTATCAGCTTCAGAACTACGAAAGTACCGTTATTTTGCACCACATGTGCGGAAATGAAGAAGCGACGTATGCCCTATCGCAATACAAAACGGTCAAGAGACACACAACCCATTAGTACCATTCATATGGATACGAACGGACCTATGAAGACCATGGGTGTGTATGGGAGTATAGGTACGATTCAGTACTTCCTGAGTATAATTGATGACAACACGTCATGGCGATGGTCATTTGTTCTGCGCAGCAAAAGGGAAGTATTTGATAAGGTCAAAGAACTACTACTGCAACTAGAACGTGAAGGCAAGCTCACTATTAGACGCATTAGATCTGATGGCGGTACAGAGTTTGTAAATTCCGCCTTTAAAAGCTTTTGCGAAGGACAGGGTATCGTCTTTCAGACATCAAACACTTATAGACCAGAAGAAAATGGAGCTGCAGAGCGAGATCATCAGAGTAAACTTGACAGAGTTCGCTGTGCAATAAAATATGCTGAAATGGCGCACCGGTGGTGGCCAGAAGCACTCATGTACATGACCTATGTACAAAATCGTACACCAATGAGCCGTTTAGGGAACAAGACACCGTACGAAAAAGTGTATGGCAAAACCCCAAACGTGAGCAAATTACCAGTTTGGGGCTCCGTGTGCTTTGCACATGTTCCAGTAGCTTGTCGATAAGATAAAAAACTATCTGCTAGAGCCATTAAATGCCGATTTCTCGGTATATCAGAGGATACCAAAGGATACAGGTTACTGGATGTATATAACAACAAACACATCATATCGAGAGATGTGCTATTTGACACCACACATATAGCCTCTTTGGTACAACGGGCCTTTGGAAAGACCGAGTCTGCTCACACAACTGAATCTGCTGTGCTAGAGTAACCCGCATCAGTGGGAGTCCAGTCACCTGCCAGTAGGGATACCGAGGCAGTGGGAGCTACAGAATTGGCCAACAAGTCTACTGAAGCAGTGGGAGCCCGAGAAACGGTCAACGAGCCTACTATAGCGGTGGAAGCCAAGAAAAAACGCCGACGTGCGGGTCTAGTGGAGGCACAACTAAACCTTGAACCACGACCACGTCGAGAGATTAAGAAACCGAAGAGATACTAGGACTACCAGTGCTTCCAGGCGATGATGGATAAGAACATTGTACACGATATACTGGAACACAAAGTGCTTACACCCCGCTCGATCAAAGAAGCCTTGAGCGGACCGCATAGAGATCAATGGAAACAAGCTCTGGAGCTAGAGTACGATTCCTTGATAGAAAATGGAACGTGGAGGCTTGTTCATCTGCCACCTGGGCGAAAGGCGCTACCCTGTCATTGGGTACTTGTCGTTAAGTATAATGCTGACGGTACTGTTGAACGGTTCAAAGCGAGACTTGTTGCACAAGGAAACCACCAAGAGTATGGGGTGGATTGTGACGAGGTATATGCACCAGTGGCACGATTCGAGTCGCTACGTTTAGTGCTAACAATTGGGACCATATTGGACTGTCATATCCATCAAATGGATGTCCACACAGCGTTCCTAAACCGCACAATGGAAGGAGAACAAACAATCTATATGAGGCAACCTCAAGGATTTCGGAAGCGAGGCCAAGAGCATCTGGTCTGTGAACTTTTGAAGAGTATATACGGCTTGAAACAAGCCCCTCGTATCTGGTATAAAGTCATTCATACGTTTTTGGTATCGATGGGTTTTGTACGCTGTCACAAGGAGTTTTGTATCTACGTACAAAAAGTGGGAGAAGAATGGCTTATAGTCGTGGTATATGTTGATGATTTAACGATAATGTTACGTGACATCAACCTCATCAACAAGTTGAAGGAGGAACTTTCAAAACGGTTCAAAATGAAGGATCTCGGTGATATTCACTATATTCTAAAAATGGAAGTACAACGCAATAGAAAGCAGCGTGTCATGGAGATCTCACAGCGCAAGTACATTTCCGAGTTGATAGCAAAGTACAACATGATCAACAGTTCACCAGTGATGACACCACAAGTACCCGGTCTCACACTAGAACCAGAGACAAAGTTGAGTGCAGAACATATTGCTGCAAAGCCTTTTGATTTCAGAGGCATTGTTGGATCACTCCAATATCTAGTCTGTGGGACAAGACCGGACATTGCTAACGCAGTTAGAGAACTTAGTAAGTTTCTATCTTGCTATAACCGCACGCACTGGGATGCTGCTAGGCGTGTACTCAAATACTTGAAA
>JAIKVB010001230.1:0-14550 GCA_024679045.1 Phytophthora brassicae
AAACGATTCATGAAGCATTTTGACCCAGTCAAAAATACAGCGAGTGATCAGAATTCCATCCCTTCGATAGATGGTTTGTCAGTGGGTACGGTGGAGAACAACTTGGCGGAGAAAGCCATGGAAGAGGCGACAGTGGAAGTGGAGGACTTGTCGACGAGCATTGTGGAGACTGAGGCGGAAGAAATGGTAGTAGACACGGTAGAGACCGCCACGGAAGAAACCGCAGAAGTCACGGGTGGGAGTACAGTAGACGACAACGTCCAACCGATCGACACAATACAGCAGTACGCCAAATCGACAGGGCGCGCGTGTTTACACTTAGGTGCACTTGAGATATGGCTAGATAAAGCCCCGACCTACCGAGCTGCTGGGTTAATTCAGAGCTTTAAAATTTATCAGTTTACTCGAGCCCCCAAGATTAGCGCGCGCAGGCTGACAGCGGTGAAGCCAAGCGCAATTACGCACCCGTCTCAAGTCACAAATATTCTGCCGGTGGCAGTCATTAGAAACTGTGATTCAAAAGTGACTGCCTTGCAAAAAAAGCACATTGGGCTAGCCGAAAATGAAGTTGCTTTGGAGATAAGTGGCGTAGGAATTATCACAAAGGACACCATTGCGACAATGAGGCGTTGGCATCGTGCCATGAAGGCTTACAAAGCGTTGGAGACAGCCGTTGGCTTTGCTGCGCGTGTCGACATCACTTTAGAAGTTCACCGAGACTTTCAACTGTCAAAGGATCAACGTCTCCAAAAGCGGTTAAAAGAGCTGCCGATGCTATCATCTCAGGTATTTTTTTATACTTCTCTTTCGTAAATTCTGGTGCTAACATAGACATTTCGTTTTTTTGTATTTTAGGTCGAGTATCTAGATCTTGCTGGCAACCTTTCTATTGGTGATGCAACCATCAACATGCTTCTGAAGCAGCTATTTGCGGATCGGCCGGGTATTATTTACGTAGACCCGACACGTCTATCAATCGTAATTGATGGATGTATATCCATCAACACAAGCGACTTGGCTATTCTCTTTAGTGATTTGTCGAGCGAAATCGTTCTTGTACCGATTAACTGCAACGACATACACTGGTGTGGGATCGTGATTAACCTCGTCGATGCTGCTGTACTCGTCTACGATCCGATGTGCTCAAGCTATGCAGCAGATGCGAAAGACGTGGCGTTATCCCTACTACCTCTTTTGCCGCCCCCATTAAGCCCAAGAAGCGGTATCATGTAGCACAGTACGAGTCTGCACTCGGTATTCAGAAAGACTCCTACAATTGTGGCATCTTCGTGTTGGTAACATTCGAGATGATTTGTGGATCGAGTGCACCCGGCACAGCGAATCGAGAACTTCTCAACTACTTGCGCTACAGGTACATGTGTATGTGCTTTTTTGTGTAGCCATCATCCTTTTTAACAGAAATTTACGAAAACTATCCAATATGAACACCTACCTAGATATAATGGAAGGAATAGCTAGACATGGCACATGCTAACCTCGACACCAAAGCTAAGAGTAGTCCGTATGCTCACGTAGGAGAATTTGCCGCGAGTTTACTGCACCTTGTGATCTCGAACGTCTGGTGTCGTTTTTTACCACTTGTGAGTGCCATTTCTTCGCACAAAAAGTGTCTGCTGGTGGCCAGTTGTACGTGTTTGCTGGTGCTAATTCGTTATTTCTTCGCACAAAAAGTGTCTGCTGGTGGCCAGTTGTACGTGTTTGCTGGTGCTAATTCGTTGTCTACTCGCGGCTTTCACTCGGACGGAAGCAGCCAGGACCCAAAGTTCGAGCGGAATGTGTCAGGGGGACAGAGACAACGCCCAGCCTTCGACGACGACCATCGAACACGCGGCAGCAGTGGAGACCGAAGAAATCCACGTAACGGAACAAGAGATGTTTCAAGCCCTGGTAGAGGACATGGTAGCGTCCCCTAACATCGGACAAGTAGAAGCGTGGCGAGCAACTCCCCAGGAACTATTCACCATTGGATACGAGGATCTTCCGATGCAGCGCACTACACTGCCCGCTACACGTCAACCCTTCCTCAAGCTGACTGTCGACGAAGTCACGAGTTTTTCTGAAATTATTGGAACAAGTATTTGTTCAGAGTACCAGTACCTTTCCGGAATGGAAAAAAGTGGTAACGACTATCGCAAAGGAACTGCTCAAAGAGTACCAGTACCTTTCCGGAATGGAAAAAAGTGGTAACGACTATCGCAAAGGAACTGCTCAGGACAAAGTGGTCATTCAAGGAGATCATGCGAAAGCTAGCCAGTAAGTACAAGTGGTCAAATGCCCCTGTGCTCAACCAATGGACGAAAGTCCTAAAAGCTAGCCAGTAAGTACAAGTGGTCAAATGCCCCTGTGCTCAACCAATGGACGAAAGTCCTGCAAACAGGTACGGGTACCTCGCAGGAAACTGAGAGAGGAGATGTCAAGCAGACTTACGAGGACTGTATGTTCAATCCAGTGAAGTATAGTAGCGAAGACATCGTGCGGTTAAAAGACTTGTGTTTGGTAGTCGGACCGTCATAGGGGAGATACCACGTACGTAACGGAACGGAGGATGAATGGATCATCATTCAGGGGCTAGTCGAGGGGAATGTAGCGTGCCGCCGTTTACCTGCGTTTATCAAGCAGGTGCTCAAAAGCGAAGAAAGACTCCGGCTCCATAGCACAATCCAAGCTCAAGTAGAAGGTGAATTAATCTTGCAATTGGATAGAAATCGAAGTGTCAAGACCAGTCGTCAAAGTACCAAGGCTATCACAGAAATCATTTTGGAATCTACAGAACTAGCGCGTATCAACTTGTCCGAACTACACATCATGCTCAGTCAAACGAAGATCATCAGCTACGATCAGGTAGCTAAATTGATTCATTTCTATTTTACGAGAGAGACGGCGCAAAGGCATAAACAGTGCAAGTGCCATACCGTGGCAGGATTTATCGTCTCCGCAACGCCCACCTACCAGGGAAAGGATCCATATGGAGTCGTCAACACGGAGAAAACGGAAGCCATCAATGCAAACAAATCGAATACACGGTGCAACTGCATAACCTCACGCGGTTCAACGACATCGGTAGAATTGCAGCCTTTTTGCAAAAAAAAAATTCGATCGCTTTCGACCTTGAAGATATGGATACGTACACGCCGAACTCGCGAACGTCGACAATCTGGAATCTAACCTTCAAGCTTGCAGGTTGTCCTATTTTTATAGATGGTATTGTCCGAATCCTCTGGTTCGGCACTATCATCATTGTTAAACATCCTAACGTCGGTTACCGCATTCAATGTCTTCAATGCGGCAACATCGGTCACACCATGGTGAGGTGTAAGCTTACGGATGAACAACTACGCCGACCGGGAGCAATAGTAGTTAAGGAAGACGACATTCAAGAGCTCGAAGACCTTGCAGAACCTTTTGCAAGCCTGTCCGAAATCAAAACGATGGCCACTCAACGCCTCGCACTGCAACAAGTAGCGGATGAATTGGCGCAAGCGGCGGTCACGCCAGGTCCAATAGGGGGGAGGGGGGCAAGCGCAAGCGGGACCAGCTGAGCAGCTCAACAGTCCTCCTAGGACTCAATGCGTTCCGACCACAGAGCAGGGAGCGAAATTCCTGCACGTGCAACCCGAGCCGGAGCCACACACCAAACAGCCATGGATCGAGACGGCACTTAGGGGAGGTAGAACACTCTGGGCTCACGACCCAGCGATCAAAAACAAAACCAAACCGAGCTCCGGCTCCTATCAGGTACTTGAGGATGAGGAAGATGAACCCACAAGGCCGACGCACTGACAGAACAGCTGCATGTGACAACACCAGAAGTGGTGGATCTCACGGCGGAACAACCGGAGCAATCGGCTGTAGTACTTGAAACGCCAGGGGATAAGGAACGTCGTAAAGTGGGGACAGTACGAGGGAAAGCACCTGTACCCACAGGTTCAGCGCTTCTTACACGGAAACGGAAAGAACGCAAAGGTTTTCAGCAGATGGTTCAGGTCACGAGCAGGCCACGAAATTGGCGTTAGGAGCACGCTCGGAGACGGAACCACGGGATATAGCGGATTTAGAATACCAACTCGGTATTCGCGCCGTCAACACGCCAGCCACCGGCAACTGCATGGCCATGGCGGTCGTACAGGCGGCTGTTGATGCGAGGCTGGACGGTCCTGACACTAAGTTAGAGAAACTAACCGCGAGTATCAAACGGGGCATCAAATTTGCTGGACTCTTGAATTTGGAAGATCGATTAGCCCATGACCACAGAGACAATGCGTTAATCAATACGAAACGAGGTTGGACAGGAATGACTCGCACCGACTCGGCAAACCAAATGCGGTGGTTCTTAATGGATTATGCCAACAGCTCATCGGACCGATCTGTAATCGTCAGTGACGATACCTGGGGCGGCAGCGATACGATGGGATGGCAGCGAACTTCCTTCAACGGGACATCTACGTCGTACAACCCATGGATATGCCAGCCTCAACGCAATGGAACTGTCGAAAGTTCACCCCCACTTCGGTCACGCGAAACAAAAAGGTGCTAGAGTTATCTAAAGAAACACCGCTTTCAACAGAGGATCTCTTAGATGAAGTAACAGTAGGCAAAATCGAGCATCCCGACCAACCTCCGATCATCGTCCGCTACTGGGGGCGTCATTATTCGGCCTTTATCCATTCAGGACGATCGACATCACTACCCGATCTGGAGGAGGAAGACGAGGAAAAGCCTTTCGTGACCGCGGAACCGAGCTCTGACCACCCATCGAGTCGACACCTACAGGTAATAACTCGACCGAGCGATGTGGCGCAGGCACCGCAACATGATGTTAATATGGAGGAACCGTGGGCCCCTCCACCTGGAATGGAGATGTCGACGAACTGTGGGACCGTCTGGATGGTAGATCCACCCATCACGAGCTAAAAAGAGCAATCTATCACATTATAATGACGCAGGATCCACTGCGCTTTAAAGAGCTCCTTACCTTTTTCGCAACGTCGGCGACATCTCTATCCCTTCAGGAACAGAGTAGCTTACTGGCAGAAGCACGCACAGCGACGACGGAGGCTGCCGAACGAGTCGTGCTGCAGCGATATCAAATTTCCAAACCTGTCCTCCAAATGTGGAAACAACAAATGGTCGAGGAAGATGCATCAGCGCTTCATCGAGATAGTCCAACCTATGACGAAGCCACGGTGTCTCAACCAACTAGACAGCAGTTACAGTCCCAGCTACCCTTCCCAAGACAGTACGGAAAGTGCCTTAGTGCTCCGACCTCAATCGACAAGAGTCCTCGAGCGGGCTCAACAACCCGTCGATACTGATTTCCGAGGGCCTCCACTACCACCGTCCACGCCACCAACGCTATCGGACGGCGAGGCGTCCGGGGCCCCCAAGCGAGGTCACGCATCGACGCCTGACGACCGCATATCGGCCGGAGCGGTAGTACGCTATAAACACAACTCAGCTATCCTCAAGAAAGGTCGCGGAGATCAAGTAGCCAAAACTCTAACGTACGACGACGACGACGACTCCATGGATTTCTCAGACTGGAAGGAGGCGTGTGAAGCGCTCGAATAAGAATGACCATATCCGGAACAGACGCAATTCCCGTTAGCCCACAGCTCCACAGATGAGTGGCAACACGTGGCACGAAAAGCGCCGGATCACCTCCTTTGGCACGTCAAACGGTTCATGTATCCAGGGCAGCTCATGCACGTACTAGATGAGTCTGTATTTATTCAGTGGTCAACGCGCAGCAGATATGAGTGTCTATTGGACTGCCTGGAAAGGTATCGCCAGAAGGTTACAGATACGCAAACTCAAGTACGGTTAGACCAGTGGATCGTTAATACGACACAGGCGTAACCACACTCATCAGCACCGCTCGTGGATAACGTCGATGATTTGAAGCGCCTACGGATGCTCGATTACAACGGCGATGACGTTCTAAAATTCTGTGATCCTAAACGACGAACTCGTATGAGCCAGCACATCATCTGTGCTCAACTCTTCGACCACGAAATCTCAGCATTAGCAGGCGGACGGCCGACCACTGCGTCTGTAACGGCGAAACTAAGATCACATTTCCGACTGATAAGCACGAATAGTCGTTACAAAACAGCCTATTACAACGCCACGAATCACGCACACTGGCCAAGGATCACACAGTTCTTTATTTTGGAATTACAACCGGCCGAGGAACAACAGCTACTCGGATACTAAGGGCAGCTTACAGGGCAACCTTGAGACCCAAGGCGAGAGATGAGTTCGGTAGTCGGCGGGTACTGCAAGACCAACCACGGAAGAGTTACCACCGCCAGCACACCTTCACGCGGACAAGCGATTACTAACGCAGAACGTGCGGGGATTCAAAGAAGAGACCAGGATACGATGGATGTCGGCGTGGCGGAGAACGCCAGGTAATCAACGACCACGAGCATGGTGCATACAGGAGACCCACGTGGAATCGGAGGAGGGAGCCGCAAGGCTGGAAACCATGTGGACAGCGTTGTGGGGGGCTTCGATACGGGAAGGTTCAGGCTCCGCTCTCATATTAGAGTACTGGTTCAGGGCGCTTCGCGGGAGTGACGATTCTATTGACGCCGTCAGCAGCAGCGCAAGCAACCGCGTGGGATCGAGCGCTTGGGACCACAAGAACCATCGGGGTTTGTATCGGTGACACGAAGATACTAAACGTGTACGCTCCGAGTCGCGGGAGTGGCGATTCTATTGACGCCGTCAGCAGCAGCGCAAGCAACCGCGTGGGATCGAGCGCTTTGGACCACAAGAACCATCGGGGTTTGTATCGGTGACACGAAGATACTAAACGTGTACGCTCCGAGCACGCGCCGCCCGCGGGAATCATTTTTCGGTCAACTGGCACAGTGGCAATTCCCCCAGGCCAACGTCGTGCTCTTAGGGGACTTCAACAGTGTCCAAAGTCCCCAGCTGAACCGCCTCGGCGAGCGATCGGCCAACACACCAGAAAGTCCAGCCCTAGGAAGGTTACTGTGGACCCATAAGCTCGTCGACGCCAGGCTTCTGAGGGAACACGCGGATGCGGACGACGAAGATGAAGTAGTTGATCATTTTACGTACTGGACCGAGACAACGGCGAGTCGACTGGACAGGTTCTATGTCCCGGCAGATTGGTCACATCGAGTACTTTGGGTCTCGGCGGACGCGCCACCGCAATACTCGGACCACCAATCCGTCGTACTCCATTTACGAGACCCGGACGATGCACCGCCAACTCGACCTCCGAATCGACTCACGTACCCGCTCAAATCGAATAGATTAGAGAAGGTTTTAGCGGAGTTGCTGGAGGAAATGGACAACATGGCGATAGGACAAGAGTCGTCAACGCACACGTGGGACGCAGACGTTGTCGAATGCATCAATTGCATCCGAACCGTGATACGCAGGGAGAATCAACGACGGAAACGATTCCGATCAAAAATTGTTAGTAGGGAGCGTAGACAACTTTGGACACGACAGCAGTGGATCGCCAATAATATCGAAGACCTGAGAGAAGACCAGATGGCCCGATCCGGCGAAAGACTACGGCGATCAACCGACCAATTACGATGGTCGTTCAAACGAGTATCGAACTGGGAACGCGACCAAAAGGTAACTACGCTACGAGTCCAGCACGGAACACCGTTTCATCGCTCCATGACGCTCGCCGACAGATTTGCGTCGGAATGGCAGCCTATCCTCAGTGGAAGTCACTGAACCGTCGATGATGATTCGCTGGCGGCAAGTTTTCAACAGTTCGTAGAAATCCCGGCAGCACAGACTGTCACGGCATCGGACAACAAGCTTTTGATGACGACCATCACCGAAGCGGAAGTTTTAGACGCAATCAAACACCTAAGTCGGCACAAAGTCGCCGGTCCTGACGGACTAAACAACGATTTCTACAAGGATACAGCCACGCTCATGGTGCCAGCACTAGTAAAGGTCTGCAACCAGATCCTCGAAGGAGCCTCAACGCCGTCATCATTCTTAGAAGCGCTCATCGTACCGCTCCGCAAGAAAGTGGACTCGGACGACGCCATGGACTACCGACCAATATCTCTACTTCAGACCAGTTTTTTAATTTTCGCCAAAGTCTTAGCAACCAGAGTCCAACAAATTTCGCCACACGTCATCAGTGACTCTCGACAAGGGCTCGTGCAGGGTCGGCGTATGCAGAAAACTGTGATGATGATGTTAGCTCAGCTGCAAACCGCGATCGACGATCCCAGCCGCGAGGCGTCCGACAGTGGATGTATCATATTACTAGACTTTCGCAAAGCGTACGATACCGTCAATCGAGAGTTCCTCTACGAAGCCTTACACCGGTTCAGGTTCGATCCAGCATTCGTCAGCCTCGTCTGGCGGATGCACACTGGCACAACAGCACAGTTTCTCGTAAACGGCCAATTATCAGCAGCAACCCCGGTCAGGTCAGGCATTCGTCAAGGGTGCCCTTTAGCACCACTCTTATTCCTCCTAGTGGTCGAAGTACTTGGTATAGCGCTGAAACAGGACCCAGAATTGCGGGGACTCCCCATCCCGGAAGTTGAGGAACAAACTCATCTCTTCTCAGCATTTATTGACGACTCCACGGCGTTCTTAGAGCAAGCGAACCAGATCCCGCGCACACTCATCATTGTTTGCAATTTTGGGTGTCTTTCAGGACTACACGTTCAGCCCACCAAAAGTAAATTGATCTTTTTGAACAAAGCTGTCACTCAAACGACCTAGGAAGGAATAGAAGTCGTGCAAACAACCGAAACAACGAGGTACCTCGGATACGAGGTAGGTACTGGACCCCTGACCAACAAGAACTGAGCGCAGCGCATTCAAAAGATACAACGGCGACTCATCATGGCGACCAAGGTAGCAACGAGCGTGGAAAACAGGATCCTCATCCTCAACCCAATCGTATTACCCTCTATACTCTTCACAGCGGCGGCTTTCGATCTGCCCCACTGGGCAGCCATGGAGATCTACAACATGTACAAAACATTTCTATGGGTACATGCAACGACGACAGAAAAGAAGCGCACCAGGGCTCTTGGTCACCCCATGAAACGCGGGAAGGGTCGGATTAGTGACAGTATCTGTTCCCATCAAAAGGCAACGCATCAAACACGCCACTCTCTGGCTGACGAGCCGCACCGACAAATATTTACGGGCGTGGAGACAGTGGTCACGCCGGGGACTTGTACCAGACTCCATAATCAAAATTTCGCTGCGTCAACGACCGCAACGGAGGCCAAGTCAAAACAAAGGTCCCCCGGATACGTCCACCAACAAGATCTCGGAGAATGGCTAGCGCCAACATTGGAGCAATCCACGACTCGGCCGGAAAGAGTCCAGGACAACCATCAGCAGCTACTCAACGGAGCATCCAGTTGGTGGGGGTGTTGTCCTACCATACCCCCTTCCCCAAATGACGCGAAACAGCGGAGAGCACGCCAGCGCACATCTCACGGTTCTGACCAGTATTCAACTGGGCATCAAACCCGTGGATTCGCGATGAACCGGGGGAAATGCGGAAAGCGCAAGTACGACCGGATAGGCCAGTGCACCATTGCCGAATTGAGCATAAAACGCACGGGACCGAAAGAATTTATTCTACAATTGCCACCAACGGAACCACCTACTCGCCAACACTCTGAACAAAACCTTCGCCGCTATACTACTTTCATCGCCCGACCTTGCAATTGGAGAGCGAATCGACGTCCACACTCCGCTCACCCTCCGGTAAGCACCCACTTTCATGGTGACCTACATCTGGACCACTCCCCAGTCAGGACGAGTGGAAGGACGCTCCAAACACGATCCTGAAACGACAGCGCCAGTACTCCAACTACAGCAGTCGGAGGACGGCATCCACTGGCACTTTCACGGACCTCTGCCCCAGGTGCAAGACTCAGCGGGTCACGAGCACGACAATCCGGTCAGTTTATCTCTGCGAGAGGACGGGGTGGTGTTCGACTTTCATCCCTTGTTGCACAACTTCCCATGGACCGTGCCTGACACCACGTCCAACAGCTACATCGTCAAAGCTATCGGTCGCCAAGCGTTCCAATACTGAAAACGCGACCTCGGACAACCTCTTGACCGGTTCATCGAGGGGCTCGAGAAAACTGCAGCATCCGACCACTGGCAGAGCGCAGCACTCCGCCAAACGCCACAGCAGGTCTGGGACCATACTCACGGCCTCACGCCGTACCAAGTCTGGACGGGTTACCGAGTAGCCACCCGCCAATTGAATCTGCATTACGAAACACGACATGTCGACAACAGTTGCAGAATGACATCGGTATGCGCCGGAGCTCCCGAAACTACACAGCACCTCTTCTGGGACTGCCCCAATGCACAAGCTATGTGGACCAAATAGGTCAGTCAATAGACCGGCGAACGAGCGTCTCACCAACGAACCCAGCAGTTCCGACAGGCTTGCGCAAGTCGACAGGTCACCACAATAACTAAACATCGGAGCCAAACCATAGGACAGCGATTTCAGGACGATACTACCATGACAGAACACGAGTGGCGAAGAATATGGCATATTCTAGCCACAATATGCCAAACTCAGATCTGGAGAGATCGGATAGCAGTAATATATCAAGAGGCGTCAACACCAGCGGCTAGACGGGTCCAAGTTTTCTGGACAACCTGCATTCGTCAACTCCGAGCAATAGCGAAACGTGACCGTAAGCACGTCGAAACAGTCATCAGCGGAGCAACATTGTACGCCAGTATCCTACTATTGGAACAGGAACCCAGAGGGTCCCCGCTCTTCCATAGAGTTAGCCACGATCAGCCACCGGGTACACCGGCGCTCATATCTTGGCTGCCGACATTCCAGAGACCTTGCACATAACATGTAAATAGACAATCTGAACCTCTCTATCTACTGTAAGCACTGTAGTGATTGGATGATAATCGTTCAATTGGATTTATAGAATGGATTGGCATTGAGCCATTGCTAAATCTGGACCTTTGGGTCAGCAAATCCTACCTTTACCCCCATCTCTTCCGTCTAAGGACCACCTTTTGTTGCGGAAAGGCACAATACATGGCCGTGTTACTTAGAGGTCGGCTGCAGAACTCTACCAGATTAATCAAAAAAATGCTAGCAAATTATGAAAGCACAACATATGCGTTTTATTATAGGATGAGAGCGCATACCCCTTACCGCATAACTCCTGTCCTAAGCGAACTTCAATGTTCACAGTTTGAGGAAAGGGTTAGAACGTGTCACAGAATATGGCCAAATTAAAAGGTAAAACTTACAAATTGCAAAAACCACGGTACCGGTAAAAACCGGTTATATTAAAAAAGGGGACACGACGGGAATCGAACCCAAATTGAGAGCTTATGGCAACGCATGAAGCGCCGTCTCCACGAGTAATAAGCCGTAAACAACTCGTCAGATTTACCTTCGTCCGCTGCTACCTCCCGTGCTTTCAGCTCGTGCGGTTTAGCTGACGCAGGACAGCCTTCCTTCCTCAACGATTTCAGCCACACGACGATGTCTTCTTCATCACCACGTGAAAGGATCGTTGCATCACCTTACCTCGATAGTTATGTAGGTGTTCTTTTCGCTCGGTATACACATCCTGTATGAAGCCATCTTGTTTCTTCCACTTAGAAATCTGTTCCAGCTTCCTCATCCTGTCAGCTTTAGTGATGGACGGCCGATAACGTCGTTAACCGTGGCTCCTGTAGGCGGCTAAGAACATGTCGCTTGCGTAGTCGACTGCAATTCAACCATATTTCTTTGGCTTCTTGCCATTGCCGGTGGTGCGAGGTCGGGCATCGTGAAATCACAAGTGGCATAGTGCTCGGGTGAATGACTACGGGTAGCCTGTATTTAGCTCGCTGTTAAAGCGATTTAACAAAAAGATTTGCCGCACCAATCGATATAATACTTCGTATCTATTGGATAAAAATAATGTTCGCTTAGGAAACGAGTTCGCTTAGGACAGGAGTTATGCGGTATAGGTCCGCTGCGGGGAAAACTATGGAGATCGAGGCTGCGGTACGTAAATCTATGTAGCCATGTTTTAGAAAAGTATCTTATCTTATATATTTTATTAATTATTTTTCTTATTTTGGGATGGTGGTATTGCATTGCTGATGAGTTTTCGTTGATCAGATCCAACACACTCTCGTAGATTTTCTTGTGGGTGTTGAACGAAATTGACTTCGTACAATTGCGATCACGCAAAAACTTGACATCATACCAATCTTTAGTCGTACGAAAGAAAGGAAAGGGCTCCAAATCGATATGAAAGCGCTCAAATAGGTAAAACGCAACTGCACCAACAGGACACAAGTGCACATCTTTGCTGCGAACGTTGCCGACATGCTGAAGCCTCCCATACGTGTTCGTCTTTCCGTGCTGGATTAGTATAACCAGAGCGATACAGGTCTGGAATCCTTCCCCATCCAGCGCCTGAGAGAACATATCTCCCAGCTCGAGATCGCGTACGTTCCCCCCGCGTAGCAGCCCAAAGTGCGATACCAGAAACGCCGCACGTCCCCTCAGATCGCCCAAAAGAAAAAAGGTGTCACAAGTTTGTTGGAATTGCGCCTCAGAGTGATACCCATCGAGCAACGAACCAACACCACGATCTTGGTAGTTCTTTTCCCGTGTTTTGTTGCTTGGGCTTGTACATTCTTTATGAGCTGCTTGACTTGAGCAGATCGAGGATGGGCATTCGAATTAATCTTTAACGCGACTTGTTGATTGTAGAGGTCGACGACCGCATTAACGTAGCCGCAAACAGTCGATCCGCCGACGAACGTGCCCTTCTTCTTTTTGGATTCTCGGCCTACAACCTGCTCCGACAGGAAAAGGTGAAGCTTCCCTTTTGTGACAGTAGCTCCATCGCAGAACTGCTTTTCGCTGCACCAACTCTTAAACTCGTTCTGATAGCTCCCATACTTTCTCTTCGTGTTGATCGGACGAGTATCTAGAGTCGCTTGTAGGGTAGCCCGTTCGCTCGCTTCTATCTGCATCTGCACCGCACTGTCATCGGACTGCTGCCCCTTCCCCGAAGCTGCCGTTGCTGCCGCAAAGGAGCTGATCGAGACGCCAGACTTGACCTTCTGCGTTGCCCCGAATGTGTTCAGGTAAAAAAGGAAAGTATTATGGTTAGGTCCCAAATCTGATAGTGACTCAGGTCATGACCGCGTACCCAGCTGTGATGATACCCATTAAGTATTAATACTAAGTATGACCTTTAAGTGTTCGCGCTAGAGGGCGCACACAAAAAGGAAACAAGCGAGTGTGTGCGGCAACGAACCACTCGTAAATGGTCCATTTCATATTGAAGCCGTTTGGTTTAGCGCTATGTTATCTTCGGTCGCACCCGCAGGCACGATAGCGACGAGAAGTTGCTGCGTTTTCTACTGAAGTCGATTAATTTACGTATCCAAGTTCAACCATCTCGGATTGACGTTTAACAAGAAAACGCACATCAACAGACAGCAGGGTGTCCGGCAGCTTGAGCGCTGCGACGTGGACAACTCCCAAACTCGTAGACATGTCAGATGGGGTCAGGATACAATGGAGGGTGTATACTCAGCCCCGCTCGCTCAGGAAGCAATGCGCGCCTTATCAGAGCACCCTGCACGATCCCGTCTCTACTATCTGGAGCGAGCCTGCGTCGATCCACCACAAGACCTTCAACGAAAGATTTCCCCTGATCTTGAAACATACAAGAAGAAAATATTAGATGGTGACTGGGAACAAAATTTGGCGGCACGTGGATTTATCGAGCTGTTGGAGTACTTACGGATCGTCGTGTTTGAGGACGCTGCGTTCCTGTACGAGATCCTCCCCGCTAATGTTCAGCAGCACGAAATATTTGGTGACCAGTTCCAGCAACTGAGGCCCTTTCCAGGGACAACTCGACGGAGCACCACGTGGAAATGCAACTACAAGTTGTAATGCCTTTACTCACGTAGCAAGTGAGTACACAACATGCTACAGTTATGGATACGATGGCATCAGGTCACCAGCAATTAGTCAGCTTGGTGGAACACTCGCAGCAACAACTTACCTCGTTTCTCCAGGGCGAGGTTACTTTCTGTTTGCAACCTGTTCCAGACTCCACAGGCAGCCTCAACAGTCAGACAGTCCCAGGTGACGTCAGAGCTGAGCGCCCAGCTGATACCCAGCAGCAGCAACAACTGATCCCGCCTCTCAGTTCATCGGCAGTACCGCAATGCAGCATGAGTCGTCAAACATCGACGGTAAAAGAGCTGTGGGTTGAATGGCACCAAGGCTTGGTCGACCGACCTTCTATTGAATATCTAGAGACGACATTTGGGACAAAATGGAGATCATCAGCAAAGGAGGATAAATTTTTGTCGAGGCGGTTGTACGTCATCAAGTGCGTACGCAAGTTGATAGACAGACCTCTCAATAAGTGGGAGAAGTCAATTTCCCCACTTCCTAGTGAAAAGTGACGGATCTGACGGACGGAAAGTGGGAAATGTGGGATTTATTCATTAGCTAGTTGAATA
>JAIKVB010001231.1:0-14527 GCA_024679045.1 Phytophthora brassicae
CGCGGCTTTATAAATTTTTGTATCCGGACAAATCCTGACGAAATTGCAGGTTGCCTTACTGTAGTAGCCGGTGTACAATCTGGTATACACATTCCATGTGTATACCACTTGGCTTTCGGATGTATCGCGGCTTTGAATTCGGCTTTCAGAGTACCGTGGCGGCAAATCGCTCAGATCAAGCAGAAAAGATAAAGCCGATTTTTTCGGCTTTATCCAACACTGGTACAGAGGGTCAAATGAATACAAAACCTTGATATCCCTGTCTGCTGCTATATTTGATACCAAAATGGGCCATATTTGATACTTAAAACGCGGCTAAATATTGCGTAAGAACCACAAAACGATCATCAAAACGTATTTTGCATAACTAATCTAAGATTGGCGCGTCTTGGCAACGATTCTTTCTGTTTTAGTCTCATTTGGCTCGGACCCGAGGCGCGAAGATTTATAATGGGTCCAAGCAATATTTAAAAAAACGGTCGAAAACCATCTAATATAATATGCTTAAACGGGGTTTGTTACTGCACTAATTGATTATCCTGCTATACTTGATATCAACTGAAGCAACGGCAACTATTAGTTGGGACAGGATGATCTGCATACAAAAAATCCTATCGTATTCGCTAAAATATGACTCCACTGTGCTGTTGGATGTATGGCCCCTGATAATCCTAATAGCTTGAAACTGATGCTTTCTGATAGATATCACAGCATTTTGGACCTTTTTGAGGCCAAAACGTTGCTTCTACATGTAGAGAGGAAAAAGCAGCATCGTAACTCTGTTTTAGTTACTATCATACTTACTTTACCAGCTCACTCATTGGATCCAGTGATTCAGTGTATTCCTCAAACTCCATTCAAATCAGAGAAATATGTTTCCTGCAACTTGACAAAGAATTTGTTCACGGGTAATATCACAGTAGGTTACATGTAGGACGGTTGATTTGTACCGGTAGACTACAATTTGTAGTCAGCCTGAGTCAGCCAATAGGATACCGCGTCGTTTCGTCTTGTGACAACTGCTGATCAGCGTCGAGCTCACCAGTCACTCGTATACTATCTATACGACCATTACGGGATCGAGGCCCTGGCGCGCGTCCGCTATACCACGGAGTCCTGGCACCCGCTTTCCTCCGTTAATGCTTTTCGAAAATAGTCCCAAACATTTGAATTTGTGGTCCGACCGCAAAAAAATCTACTGGAATTCAAGGTAGATTTTTTTGGTACTCAAGCATCTGCTTTCAAACTCAACTGAGGCGCATGACTTTGCGAGTTCGTACGCACCACCACCATCCACAGGATAGCCGCACCATTATCATAACCAGTGCCAAAGAGATGAAGCAAAGACTTAATCGTCATTTTCTCTTTCACCACCACCATCCACAGGATAGTCGCACCATTATCATAACCAGTGCCAAAGAGATGAAGCAAAGACTTAATCGTCATTTTCTCTTTCCTGTTAACACAATACTGTACAGTTCTTGAGGACTGTCGAGTACTTAATGACTGAAACCACAGAAGTGTACATCTCCACTATCAATACCAACACTCTAACCCAGAGCTTCAACATCCACATCAATGCTTTCGAAGACTCCAACAAGGCTGCTGCGCTCCAGCTCAAACCCAAGACGCTTCTGTACACAAGTATCCTCGTGTCGCTATTACAACCATTTCAGAGCGGTTGGTCCACGTCACAAATGAACCTTTCGCAGTACCACACCACGTCGGAATGTGATGCTCGTCCAGTTGCACAAGACACGTGCCTTATGTTTCCAGGCCACACGAAACTCGAGTGGACTTTCGCTTTAAACGCATGGATCTTCGGTGCTATGATCGGGTCGCTTTGCTGTGGCCATTTCAGCGATAAACTCGGTCGTAAGAAGGTTCTGATGACCAACTGCGTCTTTATGATCGTTGGTGGAATTATCCAGACTGCTGTATCCAACATTTGGGCTTTTGCTGCTGGTCGTCTTGTTGCCGGATTGGCTTCAGGTACTGCTACAGGTACAATTGGAGCTTATGTGAACGAATTGTCCCCTCCTCACATGCGAAACACCTTGGGACTGGGTTTCCAGATCTCAACAACTCTCGGTATTCTCTTTCCAGCAATCTGTTTCTTCTTCGCGAACACGAGCAGTGGCTGGCGTTATCTCGCTGCGTTCCCATGCATCTTAGGCGTCTTGTTCCTGCTTCTAGCTCCGAAATTCAGCGTCGAGAGTCCAGCCTGGTTATTGACACAAGACCGTCGTGAAGAAGCTCGGAAAGTGATCGCTCGACTGTACGGAGACGAGAATGTGGGTACGGTCTTGTCATGGCTTGAAGTGTCTAACAAACTCGTCGACCCGGAGCAAATCCGGATCGCTGGTGAACCACCAGCTAAGGAGGCCACATTGTTTGCTCCACGCTACCGTCTTCAGCTCGCGGGTGCAATCTTGCTCTCATGTGCACAGCAGCTTTCGGGTATTAACGCCGTGTTCTACTACTCTGGTAGTATCTTCTCCGATGCTGGTATTTCCGACTCGCGTGTTGGAACTCTCATTATCGACTTCATCAACATTTGGCCGGCGATTTTCACTGGAGTGCTCGCTGATCGCTTCGGTACCCGAAAGATGGTTCTCTGGGGGTTAGTAGGGATGGTGATCATGGCAATTGGCATGACAGTGGCCTTTATTGTCGAAAACTCAGTGTTATCAGTCGTGTTCACCGCTCTGTATGTGATCGTCTTTGGTGTGACTCTCGGGCCGCTCGTGTGGGTGATGACTGCCGATATGTTCCCAGACTCAATCCGCGCCAGTGCATCATCACTCTGTATCGGTATCAACTGGCTCTGCAACTTGATCGTTGGCGTGTCATATCCCTACGTCTCGGATGCTCTTAGTGACTACTCGTACGTACCGTTCGTGGTGCTTCTCGTGATTTTTTATCTATTAGCACTTAAACTGGTACCAGAGACTTCAGGTAAATCGGCAGAAGAAATACAAGTAGAGTTCGACTCACGTCGTGCTAAGTGAGAGTTACTATGTAGACATCATAAGAGATAAAATAACGTAGAATTATATCCCACGAAACTCAAAGAGAAAATCACATTATTGTAGAACCACAAAACTACAAAACTTGATATTTCATGCGTGAAACTTCAAGTTCGAGTCGCAGTTTTAACTCTTCTATAGCCACACTATGTCATCGAAATACTCGCCAGCTTTAATTTTCTTCAAACCATTATCATGGTAATATTGTAGAACCATAAAACTACAAAACTTGATATTTCATGCGTGAAACTCAAGTTTGAGTCGCAGTTTTAACTCTTCTATAGCCACACTACGTCATTGAAATACTCGCCAGCTTTAATTTTCTTCAAACCATTATCATGGTAATAAAGATCGTTCTTCTGTCTTGGGAGTAACTTTAGAATACTGGGGCACGCGTATGCTCCATCTGCCTTAATTGCTTTACGGATGAAAGTGGCGTCAATTGGTTGTACAAGTGCAAGACAGTCGCCCGCGTTTTGAAACTCTTTAGCAACTTCATTGCTGAACGACTCGTACGTTGTTAGTAGGAGTAAAACGACTTCAGTATGGCCATACATCACTCCCTTCACCAAAGAAGATCGAATGGCATCAAGTCCGCTGCAGTGTTTTGCCTTATAGGAGAATTGTCGGGTACACGTCTCCAATATAGTCGACACCACTTTAACCCAGCCATGCTCGGAACTTACAATCAATGCATGATAGATATGCCAGTTACTGCAAATCCCGGTTTCTAGAAGTACTTTCACGATATCTGCAAACCCACAAACTGTAGCTTGAATCATCACTCGTTGGACACTTGCAGTAGAAGATTTCTTAACAAAAAGGGTCACCAAATCGACACGGTTCTCCTTTGCTGCATTTGCTAAAGCTTCGTCAAAGTACAATTTCATCAGCTCTTCATCGTTAGATGAGATGAAGTCGAATTCCTCGCACGATTTCACTAATATCTCTAGCGCCTTCAATTGACCGTTCCGAGACGTTCTTAACAGGACACGATAAAGTTGTCTTTGGTCAGCTCTCTTAATCAGCAGTCGAAGTGTTGCCAATCGACCCGCGATGATAGCAAGCGTCAGTGTATGAACTAGTAGCCACTTGCTAGCGTGAGCGGAGTCGAGAACGTACTGGATAAGGAGAAGATGGCCACGAGATATGGCTTTCTCCAGTACAGTAGCAGCATTCACGTCCCTTATGACTTCATTTCGTTCAAAGAAAAACGCAATTACCTCAACGTGACCGTTTAACGCAGCTTCACAGACTGCTTTGCCAATTCCCAGCCCGAACTCGTCAGTGGGGAGGACTTTTACTACGGGTAAATGACCATTACCAGCTGCTGCTATTAATCCTAAGGCTTTCATAACCATCGAACATTTGTCGAGCAGAAACACAACAACCTCTTCATGGCCATGTGTTGCTGCAGATACCAAAGCTTCTCCTGGATGGCAGCGATCCATATATGACTTCCACAACAGCCTCACGATATCAGTGTAGCCATTCGCTGCGGCACGAGTCAGAGCTTTTGTTGAACACCCTTCCGTTCGGTTATCAATTAACCACTGCACGATATCAATTCGTCCTCTTTGAGCTGCACCGTCCATCGCTCGTACTGTTAAATGGTGTGTAGGGCCATAGACTTGAAGTACTCGCGGCAGATCGTAGTACACGGCACTGTCGACAGTCAGAGGCTTGAGAAAGTCGTTCACCAGTTCATAAATGTACCGAATCGCTTGCAGCTCAACTGGAAGCGCAGACGTGACACTCAGTAGCGACGTCTCCATCTTTGACTCAAAAGGGAAAATGAAGAAGTAGAAAGTCTGAGAACTGCAAGAGAAGAAGATTTTCTTCCAGTCTCGAAATGTACTTTCCGGACAGAAATGTGCAATTTTCACACTAAAATATTATCCACAGCGCAAAGTCGTCCCGAGACTCACGAGCTTGATGGTCCCTGCCCCCGCCACTGCTCAGACGCTTTGTAGCATAAATTGCCTGTGTTTTAAGGACTTCACTGCGTCGCAGCTCTTCGTGTAGCACTATTTCGACTGTTTACCGGAGTCAAGATCGTCTTCTTCATCGCTTGGTTGATCAATGCTCAATCGTCTAGAAATCTCCGCTTCCGAGAGAATACTTGATGCTGTGCTTTTCATAGGAGGAAAAGTCGGTGATACTGTCGCTGTGTCTTCGTCTGCGTACTTTTCTGCAGGTGCTACATCGCCTTCACTGTGACAACGACCATTACGTGTAGGTAAATGTCTTCCTGACGATGGTGCGCTGGTGTCAGAGGTGTCGGGTGGCGTTGGGTCACCGCTGCATCTTGAGTCTGCTTTACTGATCAACGGAGACTCACTTTTATCTTCTTCTGAGGTTAAAACTGCACCGGGTTGTATATCATCAGCTGCCTGCTTGCTAGACCGCCGATAGCGAGCGTAGAGCTTAAGCACCAGATCCACCATCTCCTTCTTCTCAATGCATGTCACGTCGCTGTATCCGGCACGATCAATACACTGTTTTAGCTCCTTGATCGTCATTTTGTGCACGGCCTCAATCGAAACTCCCGGCTCCAGCGGATTCTTGTACACTCTAGACGGCTTCTTGCGTTTCGGCGACACCTTCTTGTCTGGTTTGCCCAACTTCACTTGTTGTCGTTGTGTAGGTGACAGATCAAACGTAGACAGATCATCCGGTAGCGGCATAAGTCCCACCATAACTCGTAGAAACTGCAACGCCTGGATATAAAAGTTGAACGGACGAGGACTATTATGTCCTCCAGGAAACTTAAACAGTTGATTTGGACCATTGTGTAGCTTATACAGCGCTTCCACATGATGCGGACCCACCAATTCATCCTGCAAACCCACGACAAAGAAAGCCGGCACGACGCACTTATGGACTTTTGCAATGGGTTTGAGCTTGAACATGTCGAATTTGGCTCGCTTCTTAATATCCCGCCGGATGAGTCTCATTACGAGCTTCACTGCAATCTTAGGGACGCCCAGCTTGCCGTCCTCCACCAGCTCCGTCGCCAGCTGTGGCAGACTCGAGAATGGCGAGTCCAATACCATGGCGTTAACTGAGGCGTCCGACTGCGCGTAAAGAAGCGCCGCTACAGCGCCCATACTGCGTCCCCAGAGACACAAACTCGACACTTCACCAGTCTTCCGCACGTACTTAACGGCCGTGGCGATGTCCGTCTGCTCGTGAAAACCTAAGGACACGTATTTGCCCTCGGAGAGCCCGGAACCGCTGAAATCCAGAGCAAAAACCGTGAAACCAGCTGGGAGTGCGTACATAACGATATCTAGAGCCCCTAATCTGCACGAACTGTTGCCGTGCAGCACCACGATGCACGGACGCTTCTCCACTCCGTTTTGAGACTTGCGGGGCTTCCACCAACTGCATTCGAGCGTGAAACCCGCCGGGTTCTTTAGCTGAAGATCCACTCGTTGCACCAACACATCTCCGAGCTGCGCGCGCTTGGGTCCGAGCTCAGAGGGTGCGTATTGCGCTCGTAATGGCCGGATCACGGTACTCACGAGACCTTCGTAACCTTCTTTAATCATGGACCACATTCCTCGACGGTCGCTGGCAGTGGCTATTATATACAGAAGAGATAGGGAACTATAAGGTGATATACACAGAGAGATGGCGAAGGGGGGCAGGGGGCGCGTACCAGAGTCGTCCATGGAGGCCTAGTGAGCAGTTACTGTCGAAAATGGGGTGGGTGCAAAAGTATCAGGTGGTAAGGAAGATCGAATTTGAAGGGGACCTTTTCGAGCTGGTACAGAAGATGACAAAAGTTTGCGATACCGGTACTTTTCAATAGAAGGAAATGCATTTGTGATTTGTGTATTTCTGTGGTTTTGTGATTTGGTCTGGACGTCTTGATGACATCAAGATACATGTAGCTCGAAATTGCTGGAGGGTTCTTACAGCGTCTTGGGTGCAGCCTTGATGGCAGCTTGGGCAACTTTCTTCAGCGGTTTGGCGAAGTTGAGCGTGTGCTGCGACCAAAGCGTCGCTGTCAGGAGCACAATGGCACCGCATTGGTGGGATATGGCGAGCGGGATGGGCACGCAGTTGATCAGCGTGGTGATGCCCAGCAGCACTTGACCACTAGCAGCAGCCAGCGCCATGTTGAGAGCATTACGCGACTGCTGCGGCAACTGGTTCCAGATCTGTGGGCGACGGGCCATGGCGTAAACAACACTGAAACCTGTGAGCGTGCTCAACGCGAGGACGCGGTGGTCCAACTGTACGAGTGGCACGTTTTCGAAAAAGTTTCTGTACTTGGGCTCCATCACAAACAGGTCGTCCGGGATCCACTGCGCGTCCATCTTGGGGAACGTGTTGTAGGCCATGCCAGCGTCGATACCGGCGACGAAGGCGCCAGAGAGAATCGTGTAGCCCAGCACGGTCGAAACCTGCCCCAAAGCCTTACGAATACGACTCACCTTCTTCAGCACATCTGGGGAAATCATCTCACGAGTCACCGCTGCACGGGACGGAGGCGCAACCAGGTTGAAGCCGGTCCACAGAAGAACTCCCAGTGTCGTGAAGGCGAAACCAAGCTATCGACGAGCAAAGAAAGTTGTTAGCATTAAGAACCAGTATTCCGATACAAAGCGTGAACTTACGTGTGTGGCAAGACGGTACGGGCTGACGCGCACCTCGTTGCGTTTCTTCAGCTGCTCTTCGCCGTGGTCCTCCAGACCGCTGCGCACCATCCACCAACCCACAGCTCCTTGCGCCGCGCCCAGGCTAAACAGCACTCCAAAGCGCTTGTACAGCTCCACAGGCAACTTCTTCCGCAACATGAAATAAATCAGCGGGACTGTGTACACCATACCGACCGTGCGGCCAAGCATGCGGTGGCCGTATTCCCACCAGAAGATGCCCTTGAAGTCTTCCACCGTCTAGATACCAATCCACAAAGTTCCGTGTCAGTATACATTGACAACCATTACTCCTAAAGTAATTAGAATGCCGCACCATGTTCTTGCGCTGTTGGTACTCCGGGAACTGCTTGTAGATATCAAACTGAGCTTCCCATTCTTCTGGCGTCATGGGCGGCAGACTTCCCTGCGGCTTCCACGACACCATAGATAACCCTGATCTCGTGAGGCGAGTAGCACCACCGACAGCGATCATGCCGCCGACCATAGCCGCCGTTCCGAAGATCCAATACGCGATCGGGCGGTTGGCCGCCACGTTCTCAATCGTGGCTGTCGAAGCCGCAAACTTCTATAGAAATGCACACCATAAATGTCAATACTTCCCACTACTGACGTATCTATTACAACGCTGTCGGCAATGCAAACACGTTAAATCAAGCTCGCACACGAACCCGAGCTTTCGTGGAGTAGACGAGCGGTTGCTTGGCCGTCTTGGTCGTCTGCAGACCCAGACGCGACCACATGGAAACTGACTTAGTAGGGGCGGTAATTACCGGCTTTACCATTGTCTGGTAGCGACTGCCGGTTAGTCCGAAGCCTCTCTGCACCATTAGTATGGACAAGTGTATTAGACGAGCTGAATTCGGGTGGTACATCCGACTACTGAGCTTAATGCTGCGCAGTTGCTGATGCCAATGCGGACAAGTGAGCTGAATTCGGGTGGTACATCCGACTACTGAGCTTAATGCTGCGCAGTTGCTGATGCCAATGGAGGGGATTAACGTACTGTGACGCCAAGGCTGTGAGTGGCACCAATGTGCATACCGCGTCGAGCTGCCTGCGCTAGCATCGCCGTTAAGGGTATCGATGAGACTTGGGCGCGTTTCTTGATGTGGACGATTATCAACCAGAAATGACCTGTTTCAATGCCGTGCGCGACGTAACCTAGGGTACACGGATGTGGGGCGTGAAGACACCGAGAACGTACCCTTTAATTAATGCAAGTGAAAAGAATAGCTTGACTTCAGTAGGCGACAAGTTGAAGTGCTGTGTACACTGCAGCTCTAAGCAGCAACTTGCTGAGCAAGCCCAATATGTTGGCTATTGACGGACGTGGACGTAGTAGACACCCTACCTATACTGTGAAGGATGACGTGAGCTCTATTATCCAGCTCTGAAGAGTAGACGTCAAAGAAAAGTAAAACGAGAGATTGTGTGTTGACTACCCCCAGCGCTTCACGTTTTCCACAATTCAAAATCCTTCCTCGTCGCTTAGGTTAGTTCAAGTTGTAAGCAGCAACTTAGTTCAAGTTGCCAGTATGTCTGCTTTGGTGGACCACAACGGGGACATTTTCAGTGCGCGGTGAATTTGGATTCGAGCGGTAGCGTGATTCTCCTGAGAATTCCAGGACTGGCGACGAATGGTGCATTCATTACTTGTACTCAAATTGTATTCCAATGCTCGACGCGAAAGCCGAGCTAAAATTCTGCGTTTTGCAGGACTTGCCGCATCACGTACGAGAATATCAGCGATTTCTGGTCGGCTCATGAGGAAATGCTGAGTGGCATGGCAGTGGGAATCATGCTTGTAAGACGTTTCTTTGAAAAGGCAATCTGATAGTATTGTGAATTCCTTCAGCGCGTTTTGGGCGCTTCACCGAATCGCTCACATACAGACTCAGGTGATCCTATTTCGTCAGAAAAAAAGTTGCTTGAAACTCTTATTAATAAGTGAAACATCATTTGAAGTTCCATTTACAAGATCAACATCAATTCGCAGCTTGCACTATTAAATATCCGATCCTATGTGTTGCATCCGATGCCAAAATCACTCATCCAGTCATTAAAAGCCTGTTCTGCGTCTTCCGATCAGTGACTGCTACCATACTTGAACCTCCGCTCATGCAATTCCGAGCTTCTCCTTGCCGAGCTCGTAGCATGAGATCATGATAGCGCAGGAAGGTGCCACGCGTGCCAGTCGCGCGCTGAGTCCTGTGAAGGCTCCTTTCAATCCCCTGCTAGCCACCACCTGCTTCAACACGAACATTCCGGATGGCTGCGATCCTTGTGCTGTCATGGACACCTGCTGCAGCGTCTTAACCACATCGAAGGGGGTCGTCACCGTAGCGGCAATAGCCCCCGATACAGCTCCACATACAAACGCCCTCTGCGTCCGTGTGAGTTCATCGTCCATCGCTACCAATCGCCGCTGCAGATTCTCGTACGACGTCCAATAAATGGCCGAGAACGGCACATCACGAGCCAAAGTAGCTCCTAACCCGTTCATCAAAGACGCGTATCCTCCGCGTCGTACCGCCTGCTGGAATGTGGATACAATCGAAGCTCCCGCCCTCTCGCCCTGCATCCTCGTACGGATTAGCTCAATGGGCGATGTGAGAGACGCCGCCACGACCCTCGCCGTCGTACCGGCCATCAAAGGCACGAATCCCTCATACTGTGGGAACCTCTGACGTCCTTCATGCAGTAGAAGGTCATACGACATGTAGTAAAGCACTGTAGACGGCACAGCGATGACCATAGCGGGGGATAACCCTGCAAAGAGTCCTTTAACCCCCTCCGTCTGGAAAATGTGGCGCAGAGCGTGCGACGTGCCCTGCAGCTGAAGAGGCGCCACCGCCCGCGAGCACGACATGCGCATAGCCGGAAGAGGATTTCCCCCGCGTCGGGAAGACTGCAGTTTCTCCACGGGGCGAGTAACGGAGCGACTGCAAACGCAGCGCGCACGACAGCGACACTGTTCGGCGAAGTCGGCGAGTGTCTTGACTGGGGTTGACTGGATCTGCGACTGGATGCGCACTTTAGCCACGTCCAACGGGGTCACAAACAGCGACGTGAACAGCGCGCCCGAGGACGCCGCCGCTGCCTTCTTCAGGGTGTCCTCAGCCTTCACTTCCATCGGTAATCTACAAGTTAACTTGGTAAGTGCGGGATGATGGTTGCTGTCGGCGGGTATTACGCCAATCAGAGCGCAGCCACGCGCTCAAGAGCCAATCACACGCGAGAAGTACGTGGAAGGCTGACGAAAAGCCCTTGTTTAAGGGATGACTGAAATTATAGAATGTTCAGGATAGTGATGAGAGCGAACATTTACATAGACTGAATGTTCCGGTGGTCCACATGACTTGATTTGACGTCATTAAACTCGGGTGGTGTAGTCCCATCACTTACCACGGAATGATTGCGATCACGTTATGAATGACGCAAGTCATCTTAAGTGACCTGCACTCGCAGAAGAGGCTTATCTTAGAGCTCGTCCAGAGCTTGAAGACGCCTCGTTTGAACGGTTTGGTGGAGCTGTTGAAGTGACCTGCACTCTGCAGAAGAGGCTTATCTTAGAGCTCGTCCAGAGCTTGAAGACGCCTCGTTTGAACGGTTTGGTGCATGTCATGGGCCAAGGACTGCAGGAAACGCAGTGGCATGCCACGTGCAATAAATCCACGGTACACGACCTGCTCGTCGTCTACCAGACCCTGCTGCCTTCTAAGCTCCGTGACGGCATCGGTCAGGATCTGCTCATCTTGCTGGTCGATTTCTTCGTCCAAAGGGTTCAGCGTCTTTAGCAGAAAGCTGGTCACGTTAAAGAGCGCGTCAGTATTAGCAGAATTTCGATGATTTATATACTGCAAGGACGACATACGCGTAGAGGTCCTCGACATGGATGTAGTTGTCTTGGAAACGTGAGGATGCTGCGACCTGGTCGTACGACCAGTCAATAATCTTGTCGAGAATTTCTGCGTTTGCGTACTCGGCGTTAAAAGCGATTAGTTCGACGTCAGTGAGCCCGGGAATGGTTATCTGTGCCTCCTAAAATTTAGATGCCACGACACAATCAGGTAGGTGAACCTGGAAAACTTCACCGTGAAACGAACCAGTCTTCGTTTTCTGTCGAGATACTCAGCGAAGGACTCGTCTTCGTCGTAATAGCTGTCACTGTCTTTAATCTGCGTATAGAACAAGATAGCAGCATGACACACAACATGGTTTGATTAATTCCACCCACCCATGAACGAAACAGAGCAATTCTGTCCTCCCAATCTACCTCTGGAATTATCTCTTCAGCAGAATCAACGGCTGCGTCGGGCTGTGCCATTTCTTCGGTGTTGTGCTAGTCGACAAGGACATTAGTTATTGCATGGGTATGAGAGCTGCCGCATTGCTTGAAATGCATTTGCCATACTTCCTCGTCTTCGATTTCCCTTCGCTCTTTTGAGCTTAGTTTCTGCTCGTTGACCGTCTCTTCTTTAGATTCTTCGGCGAGTTCTTCGACATCTACTTCTTCTTTCTAAACAACAGTCATATGAATTAGATCTTTGCGAGAATGGCAAACAATTGATACCAACATGTCGTCACCGCTGCATGCGCTTCGTCCACGTTTGGCTCGTTGCCCCACGTTGTCGGATCTTGTATTTGATCCGCGTCAATAGCTCCGTCGCTCGTTGAGAGCTCGCCATTTGCCAACTATACATACAAACACCAGAGCGAGTCAGGACGCACGGGAAACACTTCGCGTACTTATCAGCAGGTCATTTACCTGCACCAGCAGAACCAGCGCTATCATCAAGACAAGCCAATAGATCTCATTGCTTGCTAAAATACTAATTGTCGACTGCGAAAGGACGCGTAGCTGTACGTTTAGTTCACAGCGTTGCTCTTGGGATCGTCGTCGGGAATCAGACGAATGCCAGAACAATAGGTTGCTCACTGCTTAATTGGCCGTCCCAACAAGAGCCCAACCACATAGTTTGGTGTCAATGGCGATAATCCTGAAAGTTTTGATCTTGTTCGTGATCTACGCTGCAACACGAGGAGTCTTGGAAGTCACTTCAGCTCAGACTATCAGACCCTACGTTCATTCGGATGTCTACCGTTCACTGCACGATAAACCCACAGTCAATTTAATGGTGACAATGCGGGGCGGAACTGTAGAAGCCCTGGGGGTAGCCGAAGCTGTGACGCTCGAGTCCAACATAACGTCACGAGGAGATCGCATTGACCGACTCGTAAACTCCCTAAAATCATCCGCAACTTTAGCACAACAACCCGTGCTGAAGATTCTGAACCAAAGAGCTGCTACTTTCGCATCCTCAACAACGCTTTGGATCTCCAATCAACTGCTAATCGTCAATGCGACCACGGAGCTTCTGCAGAAGCTAGGTCTGGAGTCGTCGATCGCGGAAATCCGCGAGGAGATAAGCTTCTCGATAGACGACAGCTTCAAGGAGGAACAAATTGAAGTGTCCGGCTCGGACGCTCCGCTGAGAACGAACACTCAAGCTTGGGGTGTCCGGAAGATTGGTGCAGAAGCTGTGTGGGCTCAAGGATTCAGGGGGCAAAACGTCACCGTAGCAACGATCGACACTGGTGTGCGAGCTACACACGAAGCGATACGAAGCACCTTTCGTGGTGACTATGGATGGTTCGATCCGGACACCAAAAGGGCTGTTCCTTACGATACGTCAGGCCACGGAACACACGTGATGGGGTCCATTGTCGGGGTAAACGGAGTTGGAGTTGCTCCTGGAGCGAAATGGATGACATGTCGAGGTTGTCGAAGTACAACTTCGTGTCTTGAATCAAGCTTGCTGAAGTGTGCACAATTTCTACTTTGTCCTACAGACCCAGACGGGAAGAACGCTGACTGCAGCAAAGCACCACGAGTGGTAAACAATAGTTGGGGTTCCGCTCACAAGGCAGCGAATTTCAGTGCAGTTCTTGCAGCCTGGCAAGCTGCTGAGATCCTTCCTATTTTCTCTATCGGCAATTCGGGTTCTTCCACAACGTGCAAGACGGTAAATTCACCGGCTGATGCGAGCAACGTCATTGGTGTTGGAGCTACTAGTTTCGACGACTCTTTGCTAGTCCAGAGCTCCACTGGACCTGCGAATTATGGACGTATTAAGCCTGACATTACCGCACCAGGAGTGAGAATTTATTCAGCGTGGTGGACTAGAGACAACGTCTATACTATCGCATCTGGAACAAGTATGGCTGCCCCACACGTCACTGGGGCAGTTGCATTGCTACTTAGCAGAAAACCAGAACTATCGTTTGAGCAAGTTTGGACTGCGTTGACCAACTCTGCGGTGAGGAACGAAACAGTCGTCAGCAATACGGCAGTTCACGCGCCGTGTGGGAACATCTCATTGTTCACGTTCCCAAACAATATTTATGGATATGGGCGTCTCGATGTTCAGCAAGCTATTGCTATGATGGAAAACGAGTGAAAGACTGGATGACATACAGCGTCTCGATGTTCAGCAAGCTATTGCTATGATGGAAAACGAGTGAAAGACTGGATGACATACTTATCTTTTTTTGGCTTGGTTTGGGCTGTAATATCGGTGGTAATCGAAATTATGGTTAAGCTTAAACGAGAATGAAACCGGCAGAAAACAGTTTAGGTAGTCGTTTCGGGATGATAGGCATTTGGGATAGATGACACGTGTTGCAACCGATTAAAAAGCTGAGTGAACGCAGACCACAACGAACATGTATCGGTATTGACAATATCCCCATGTCCCATGCTGCATGTACCGACTTCCTCCGCTTATAGTCCACAGGTCACGTACCGGCACATGGTACCACTCGAAA
>JAIKVB010001232.1:0-14525 GCA_024679045.1 Phytophthora brassicae
TCTCTACCAGCGACCAAATACTCGAGCGCATAAAACGCTGAAAAGCTGCACCATCGTTACGCGCAAGACGAGCACGTTCGTCATCGTCAATCTCTGAACGCGCCAGATATTCATCCATTTCAATGTTCAACCACTTGACTGTCATTGGGAAAGACACCTCCACATTTCCAGACTCTGATAAACGTGCATGTAACTGTTTCTGTTCATATTCCACTCCATGTCGTTTCATGTAAGCACCAAGAAGACCCAAGTGGGCATTTAGCACATCACTTCGTAATTCATCGACTTTTTCAAGAGCAAAAGCCAAAAAGGCGACCAGGAGCTGCACAGGCGACATGACACCTGCTGCAATGCGCTGAGCCCAATCAGACCGGAATGAACGCGTGGTTTCTGCACGAGCGGGGGCTTCAGCTCGCTCAATAGCATCTAAAACCCCATTGCACCGAGCTTTGATAGCATGCACGTTTCTCATTGGATCCTCCATGAGCTCTCGAAGTTGATTTGGGTACAACGCATTATCGACCTGATCTGCTAGAGAAGATAAGCCAGCTCCTAGTCCAGCACCACTGCCACCACCAAGAGCATCACGGAAAGTTGAGCGTAACTCTTCCGTTCGCGCAAGCAAAGTCTCGATATCATTGGCCTCAATGACGCGATCCCAGAACGCTTTCGTCATGGCTTCACGAACACGAATCGCCATCGCTGCAACCGACTGCTCTGACGCTACAGCAGCAGCAGAAGCTTCAATGTCCTTATCACGTAGAATCTGGAACTGCGGGTTCAAAATCAACTCGTGCATTAATTTCCTGTCGGCTAGCAGCGCCTGATTGACGCTTGAAGGAGGTGAATTCGAACTTTTGCTACTGGAATTGTCATCACCCTCCATTTCGTCGTCATCGCCCTTTTTATCTCCTTCATCGCTCGTATCCATCGGTGAAGAAGATGCAGTTTCGTCATTATCAGATGAAGAACCATTGATATTTCCTGTTGAAGTTGAAGACGTTACATCACCAGCAGAAACTGTATCACCGCCTTCACTCTGTTTCAAACTCTGTTCCAGCTCCTCCACCTTCTGCTTCGCACCGTCTCTGCCCAACAACCTTTCCAACGCTTTCTGCATCTGAATCAATTGTCCCTGAGTTTGTCGCAAGAGTTCATGCACTCCATCCACCCCATTATGCGCCTCCTGAGCCTGCACCTCGTACTTCCTGTGCACCAGTCGCACCTCCCTGTATGACGTCAACAACTCTTGAGACAGACGTTCGGCATCGCGAGCTTTCCAGCGTGCAAAAGCTTCCGTATAGAAAGCAAACCTCGCGGAAAGCCGAGAAACACACGTAGTGAGCTCTTGCGTCCTCTGGAACGCATCGGATGCGGCCAAACACAGCGCTAAACTCTCCATATCTGCCAGAATCACTCTCGCTGCGTAATGCAGTCGCTGGGACATGTCCGTCCCCATAATTTCGTTTGGGTGACATGCGATCATCCCAGCCATCATGAGCACCCGGAAGCTCATCCCCCCACCTGAAGTTGAAGTTGAAGTTTCCTTTTTCTTATTCACCGTCGTCCCCTCAGCCATCAGCACTTTCAGTAGTCGTTGTGCTGCTAGAGTCACAGGGCGCTGCTGCAACAAACCCATGCAGGTTTCAAACCCTGCCTTTTGCATCTGAGTCCAGCAGGTCACGACCTTTTGCACATCTTGCTGCACTTGTTTAAGGGCCTTAACCGTCTTGCGATTATCAACTTGGCGGCGGAACCAGCGCTGGATGAATTTGGCCCGCGCCACACGGTCCTTAATACTCTCCACGCTCTGCCAGCGCGCATTGAGACGGCGTACGCGTTTCTGGGTCTGTTCGTGGCGGCGACGGGCGGCGTCATCCAGTTGACCTGCAAGTATACGGCGCGCACGAGCCGCTTTGACGCTTTGGTCGGCGCGCACCAGCTCCACCTTTTCCATTATCAACTCGCCGCGCGCCTTACACTGAAGTTGCATTTGCTCCAGCTGCTCGTGGCGTCGTCGAGCCGCTAGCTCCAGCTTGGACACTGACGACTGTCGACTGCGTCTAGTCTCTTCGTGGCGCTTGGCGCGCATTCCTCGGGCAACGTCTTGCGCATGTTGCACTCGGGCGCGCGCTCGAGCTGTGAGCTGGCGTGTATGAACAGCGCGAATCTCGTTGGCGCGCGCGATGCGGGACTGCAACTCGGCCGCCAGCTCCGAGGCGGACGTGGGGGGCGTGCATCCAGCGCGGGAGCGCGCCTCTAGACGTAATTGGCACTTGCTCTTGGCCTTGTTTACCATTATCGCCGTCAAACTTGGAATGGCGTCTTCTTGAAGACGCAAAAGAAAAAAAGTAGGGTTCTCTGCCACTACCGAGGATAGAATACAGGAATGGGTTGTTGACGAATAATATTGTATTATGTAAGTGATAGGGACGTCACCCCGTCTTCTAAAGATTTGTATTAAAAAGGGAATAGGTGACTTACCATCAGTCGATAGAAAATTGCACGCGAACACGAAGTTTCTTACCCAGAGGCAGGAGAATTCCATTTGCAATGGGCTCGAGCTGCTGGTCGGTATTTGAATGGGTTTGGAACTCTTGTAACATTTCCATAAGGTTTTCAAAGTTGCGCCGCTCAGGACCAGTCGCGTGGAACATGAGGTAGTCGCCAACGGACATCTCGTCAGTTGATGTTTTAAGATCAGAGTCTTGGGTTGAATTCTTCGGACTTTCAGTTGAGATAATAAGGTTTGCTGTTGATTTTTTGTCAATTGTTACGTTGGTTCGATGACATTCGCTGATAAATCTGTCCGAAAATGACGTTAGGGTTTCACAATAATCAGAAAATGTGAAAATACACTCACCTCAGAAACTCGTGGTAGTGAAGACGAGCTGATGAACTGCTTGGTGATGCACGAAGAAAGAGCGTCGTCACCTGAGCAGCTTCGTCCATTGTTAACTTTAACACAGCCGAACGGCCTTGCACAGCTCGCAAAAATTCTACAACAAAAGTTAGGTTATTCAACTACTTCACAGAAGTATCACAAAATTACAAGAATTTTGACTCACCTTCAGTCGGCAGCATACCTTTGATCGTTCCATGTATTTTCTTGTCATATTTCTCGAATCGCTCATGTAAAAAGCGTTTCCAATCCGCTGCTGGAATAGCTCGTCGTGCCAACAGACGAAGAACCAGTTCTTTTAGCTCACGACGTCCTCGAGAACACAGAGGATTTTGACCAAATCGTCTAAAAGTTTTAAAAAGTTAGTGAAACATGAAATACTAGCAGCTAAAGTTAGCAGTAAAGATACTCACTGAAGGAAGGTAGAGTAGCTGATCTGCTTCCCGTTCGATCGAGGAAATCGTGACAGCATTCCATTCAGTAAATCCGGGTCAATATTAAGCCCACATTTTGACAAAATTTGTGAAAACTCTGCAATTATCACATCACGTTAGATACAAAAATTACCTTAATAAGCAAATTTTCGTACTCACCGTCTTCATCCAGTAGTCCTGTATTGTTTTCATCCATCGATTCAGCACTTTCTAGGAACTTCTCGGCACCAGCAAACTCACACCGTGGTGTATGATTTGATCCCATACTGACTGGACTCCGTAAAAACTCGTCTAACCTTTTTTCGGCTGCTAGAAAATTAGCTCCAAGTTGCAAAGTTTTCGTAGGGGACGGAGGCTTAGTTTCTTCAGCTTCAGTACCCGATTCGGAGTGGAAGTCGTCACTATTCAAGTTACAAAGACGACCAAGCTGTTGCGTATTAATTAGCATTGTTGTATCTCAGTCAGACCATCATTTAGACTCACCTGTTCATAATCTAGAACATTTTCGCCTTTCGTAGTGCTCTCACTTCGCAATTGTTCGACAAGAAATTCACGTTCCGGTCGCGTTAGAGGAATTTTCAGACGTTGAATGATTTTTTTCATGAAAATGCGTTCATTTAAGTAGCCATCACCCGCAATATCCAAGCGATGTAAAGCAGTTTGAATTCCGTGAAATCCGTCACTTTCATCCCCTTGTATGCCACGGATTAGTTTCTGCCGTACACTTTCCATTAGAAGTCTCTGAGATTCCAGTCGTTTATCTAAGCCTTGCTCACGACGTTGCAACTTAATCGGACTACGAGATCGTCGTTTTGTTGGAGATTGTCGACCTTTTTGACTCGTTTCTGGTAGAAATGAAGGGGGTTGTTGTAAAGTCTTACAGAATGCAGTGTAGTCGAAGCAGTTTGTAGCAGTAGAAAAGCGTCTTGACAGTGTCTCGACATTACTAAGCAAAAAAAACAGTGTATTAGGAGTGACCACTTGAAAAATAATTAAACAATCTCTTACATCTTCTTGGAATCTTTTAGAGATAAATGCTTACGTAGCACGGACTCCAGTTGTCTGTAAGGAGACCAAATACTGAGAAATAGGTCTTCAACACACACTAATCTTTCCAAAAACTCACATACTTAATATTTTTCAACGATCCTTTATTATCTGAATCGACTGCTTGGAAAGATTGATATAACTCTTCCAGTTGCTCTTCATCATCGCCCAGCAGAATATGAAGCCGAAGCAATTGACGGTCAACGTTCACCCCACTCATAGTTGTCAAGAGAGCGAAAATTCTAAAATGAAGAACTAATAAAGAAATAAAACGAAACCACGTAGTATCATCGCAGAATCTTTTAGCTTATTTTTAAAATTTAAAAAATCTAAAAAATCTAGATCAATGGGGTTTTTCCCGACGCTACAAGTGTCTTAAATACACTTTTCTCAAGTTCTAGCAACGTCTTGGGGCTATCAAACTCCACCACTTCACCCGCATCTAATACCAAAATCTTGTCACTATCCAAAATCGTTTCAATACGGTGAGCAATACATAAAACTGTACTTTCACCCCCTCCAAAACTCTCTTTCATCGTCTGTTGGATCAATTTATCCGACTCCTGATCTACATTTGCAGTAGCTTCGTCCATGACAATCACTTTACTATCTCGGATCAAAGCTCGAGCAATACACAGCAGTTGACGCTGACCAATCGACAAGTTGTCTCCTTTTTCCGCCACGTCGTAGTCCAAACCTTTGCCCCAAGCTGAGATCGTCTCGGAAATATGAACCTTTCGTAGCACTTGCCACAATTCTGCGTCGCTCTTCTCAGCAAAAGGGTCCAAATTCATCCGCAATGAGCCACTAAACATCATCGGGTCTTGTGGGATAATCGTAAGTTTTGAACGTAGTTGATGTACTGTAATGGTCGCAATATCGACACCATCAATGAGTACACGTCCAGTAGTTGGGATCTCCACTACACGGAACAATACACTCATAAGCGAGCTCTTGCCGGACCCAGTTCGTCCACAAATGCCTACTTTTTCGCCACTAATGACTGAAAATGAAGCATTTCGAAGCACTAATGGTAGACCATCTCGGTAGCGCATCGAGACGTTTTCAAACACGACAGCTCCCGTCTGTGGCCAGTTGGAGACGAGAGTGTCTTTGTTTAAGGATTTGCGGTCGTGGCCTTCTTCATCAAGCGAATTGTAGTAAGAAATCCGTTCGAAACACGTCATACTGCTCTCAACTCGAGTTAAACGTGTGGTCATTCTCTGGAAACTGGACGAGAGTTGGGAAGCGTAAGTGAGACTCAGTCCTGCTACTGCTGCACCTACACTTGACTTGGTAGCAACCGCAAGAAACGCAACTGCACCAATGATAGCAGATACAAACCAATCTGTCCGCATATCAAACCATCGAGATGAGGTTTGTACCAGGAAATACATTTTAATGTTTTTGTTCAAAAGTTCTTCACATCGAGCTGCAAAAATATCCGTCATCTTGTACGCTCGCACTGTTTCGATCCCTGATATCGTCTCCGACACTAAATTTAAGAAAGGAGAGCGTGTGATACCGTCTAAACGCTTTAATTCACGTGCAGATCTCTGGAAAACCTTAGCAATAAACCAACATCCGTAGCCTACAGGAAGGTAAACGATCAATATGAATGGGTTCACTACAGCACATACGATAAAAGCTGAAGCCACTTGAAAGATACAAAGTAGTAACCACAGAGACCCGTATGGTAGTGGATTATCAACTTCATCGAGATCTCGTGAAAATCGGTTTAAAATTCGACCAATAGGAGTGATATCAAAGAATGTTGTAATTGGAGCTGCAATGACTTTGTGAAGATATTTAAAGTGAATTTTTAACGAACAAGTCAGGCAGATTTCCATAAAGAAGAAGCAAGAAATGAACACAAGCAGTGCTGCTCCACTGACGATTCCAATGTAAACAGTTAATGAATTCTTCTGACTGAGAGCTATCGAACCCTGTGACCAGCGACTTAGAAACCAATCACAGAAGAAAAGCACTGTTTGAGCCAAAGCAAAGAGAGAAAAGATTATGATACAGAGCCATCGACCATTCCACTCGGATGCAGCTAAATAGTTCATGTACGTTTGAAAGCGCACTCTCCCAACCTGTCGATCTTCTTGCGTAATGAGCTTTTGACAAGACGTTTTCTCCTCTTTTTTCTGCTCTTCTCCATACAAAACAACGATACTTTGTGTTTTGTCGTGATTATCATCGGAAGATTCTAAATTTTGTTCAATTTGTGGCTCATTTGTTGACAAAGAAGGCAGCAAATATGAAAATTGTTCTTGGACTTCTGCTAACAATCCGTCGCCTACAATTTGCCCATTGGACATCACCAGGACACGATCAGCATGTTGTAGTAAGTGATAGTGGGAGTTTAACACTAATAACCGGGTTTTATCCTTGGCGATACCAGCCAGTCCATCCGAAAAGACAGCGTTGGCCACGTGAACATCAAGAGCACTTAGCGGATCATCCAGAACGATAAAGTCGCTTTTGTGAGCACGGTACATCGCTCGAGCCATACCAATCCGAGCTTTCTGTCCTCCACTGAGGTTAATACCCCGTTCTCCAATTTCGGTCTGATCTCCTTGTTCCAGCATCTTAAAATCTGGTACTAATTGACAAGCAGTGATAACTTGGTGATAAAGTTTATCGTCATAAAGTTCACCAAACAGAATATTGTCTCGTACTGTTAAATTCTGGATCCACGCTTGTTGACTTGCATACGCAATATTTCCGTAAACTACCCGTTTTCCTTGAATTTGCTGCATTTCGCCCAGAATTGCATTGATGAGGCTCGATTTACCGCTCCCAACAGCTCCAACAATAATTGTGAGAGTACCAGCTTGAAGCGAGAGATTAATATTGGACAGCGTTGGTGTCAGAGCGTTTTCTTCCCATTGAAAATTACCGTTTTCAATCGAAATTAACGGTAATTTATCTGGGAAAGTATCTTGAATGCTCTCCCCCGCAGCTAGAAAATCTGACAACCGACTGGTGGATGTTATTGCCTCAGCTACAGCCATCGAAGCGTCCGCGAAAATACTGAAAGGTGTTCGGCAGGCATTCGTAAGTGCCAGGATCACAAAAGTTGTTGCCACATTTAAGCTATTTCCCACTAATATTGTGGTAGTAAAGCAAACCAAGTTAAGAATCGTGGGAGCTAAAACCATGACGATCGTATTTGCGAGACGCAGTCGATTGTATTTGCGCAGTAATTCGACTTCTTTTTGACGCGTTTCGTGGATTAACTCGTTGACAAAGGCTTCCCATCCGTAAAATTTGACTACACGAATGCCTTGCAACATTTCGTTGGTTATTTTCAGTCGATGGGCGCTAATTTGTGAGATTTGGCGCCGGTAAAGTCCAATTTGCCTCGACATGGCGAGGGCTCCATATACGATAACTCCTTTTGTAGTTGCTACAAAAAGAGCGACAAGAAGACCCATTTGTGTTCCAATCAGGATACTTACAGAGATTAACATTAACGGAGAGATGATACACCACATACCAAGCTTGTAAGCTGCTAGCACTCGATCACTGTCAACACCCACGAAAGTGACGATTTCTCCCGTATCCATCGTACGTCGAGAAGTAGCCGAGAGTCGAAGAAGTTTACGATAAGCACTATTGACAACAATCATTCGGGCGTTGCAGGCCACTCGCGTTGTCAGAAATTGTCCAGCACCGGTAGTTGTAGCACAACAGAAGGCTGTACCACCAAGTAGAGCGGCTAGCACGTATCCCGACGAAATGCCAAGAAAATTGTCTTCTCCTTTGATATTCTCGAGAATTGCTTTGATCAAAAAAGGTTGCAAGAGCATGAAAATTGCACTTGTCAGGTACAGTATAAAGGCAAGTTTCCACGTCTTCTTGACACTCTCCCAGATTGCTCGGTTCACGTTCGGCCGCTTTTTAAGTACATTGTTTTTTGTTTGGTTTTCGTACGAAATGTCAAATTTCTGTTGCAAGGGACGTGCTTGGTCAGCTGTTGGTAGATCCCAAACAGTGTTTTCGTCCAGTGGGGTGTAGTAGCCACGCTTGAGAAGAGGATGGACCCACCACATCGTCGCAACCGAAAGAAACCCAGCCGTGTTGAGCGAGTTCTCTTTGTCGTAAATTTTGGGTTTTTCCGTTTCAAGAGGTTCATACTCGTGGTCGGTCGTGCTCTCAGTCCGTTCGGATGTACAAGTTTTGATAAGGTCGACACATTTGCTCGTTTCAAGAGGTTCATACTCGTGGTCGGTCGTGCTCTCAGTCCGTTCGGATGTACAAGTTACGAGAGGGTCACGGATTTCATCAGTGGACGGCATGAAGGCTGGTTGAGGGTCTTTTGTATGGATTGAAGCTGGTAAATTGCCGAGTGAGACGGACTGTGTTTGACCTAGCGATCAATCATTTATTTGGTAGAAGCCAAAAGGTGCGCGAATTGAGCCTGTCTACTACGACTTACATGGGCTCTTAGGTAAATATCAAGGTGGTTGCAGTTATGGTCTACCAAGGCCTTTCAAAGCTTACGACTGTACGCAAGAAGGAAAAAAGAATCCAAGGTTGTGACCCAATTAAATGAAAGCTTTTAGAGTCCAGACGGACGTAACGCTCCGACGCCTGTCCTCATATTTATTATGGAAGAATGGAACTCGAGCACTACGATTTATCACTGTACACAAGTCCGGTTGTTGCATAAGAAGTTTCTCTTTACGTAAATCACATGTGGTTAATGTGGCCTTCTATTTGGAGTTTATGTTTTGTTTTCTATAGAAGCCGTATATGGAGTGAGACCTCTTTACGTAAATCACATGAAAAGCGATGGAGGCTCTTGAGAACTTGCTTCCAGCCATATGAATATGGCCTGCATCTTAGAAATACCTTTAAATAGCCTCGACATGGCTTAGTTTTCGTCGACTGAGAAGCCGCTGACACCGTGGTTGCACGCGCTGGCGACTGTTGTGGTGTGGAGGCAGAAGAAGCTGTCACCAGGCCGGGCGCCAGGTTGGACCATGTCAGCGGAAGCGGCACGGTGGAGGATTAGGCACTTAACATGGTTATTAACGGTACTCGGGCTTTTGCCTAGCACTGTATTGGCCGAAATTCGCACTCTGGGTAAGCCATTCAATAGGACTCAAAATCAACTGCCGCGTACCCGAGTTTATGCAAAGTGACGCGGACGTAGTGCCCTCCTTTTACTTTTCAGCGACCAGATGCGTTCCCATCCTTTGAATAATCTTGAACAAGGCCCTAATTACCTTTTTGTGAATTAAAGAAGTGTATTAGGAATTTACTAATCTACAGTGCAGTTGGTATACCTTCATCAATGATGAAAGGTATTCGATTTCGTGTACGGAGAAAAGTCCTAAAATTTAGACGATCCAAAGTCGATGCTGTTCTGTCACTTTCACATCGAGTGGGATTAGCTAAACAAGACCTACGATCGCAGCAGATAATTTTTTTCTTTATACTGTAGCACTTATCTACCTTTGCCTACATCCCGGTTGCGGACGAAGTGATCCTCCAAAAAACTCCCAAAGCCCTCAAATTTGATGCGCACAAATTGCACGCGCTCGGCACCCTGAAGACACAACTAACGGTCGTATACTAGCGAAGGCGAGCTGAACTCTTCGCCGGAGTTGTCACCGATAGGCGAGATTTACTTGCCGTCTATAGCATGCTGCCGCACATTTTTTCGACTAACACTCCCTACAATCACGAGCAATCACGAGCCAGACTATCAGTCTCTTCTTGAGTCCGCCAGCCACACTTTCAGGACGGTGCCATAATGACTAGGCCGATAGCACTAAAATTAGGATTTAAGAGAGTCTACAAGGACTTTAGCGAGTATCTAAGATAGTATACCCTGCTGCGGAAAGGAGTCCCTATTAAACACATGGTCGGCAAATTGAGACTTCTCCAAACACCTGCCACTTTGCAGATTATCAGGGCACGTAAACTCTCCTATTCAGTTTATTTGTGGTATCCATGTGTTGCAATGTTGTATGTACCCTAATATCCCGTTGCCCTGACTTAGAACTAAGTGTCAAAGTAGGTGCGATGCACATTGGACAGTTGATGTGATGTACTAACAATGTCGTACTGAAGACATCCATATTAGAAACGTCACGAAGGGAAGCACCAGTCGTTGAATATCTCGCGATTTTCTGCAACGTGCAACAGCAATAAAAACATTGCCGCAGTTTATCTATTATTTATGCTCGTCTAACTGTGTTTCCTTTCCCATGTGCCCGGTAGGTAGTCCGGTTGGTTTGAAGCCTCGTCGGTCGACGGGCCATCTGTGCCAAGCTTCTCACATCTTGGGGCAAGTCGATTGCCGGCTGTCATGTGGGGTGTGGGTACCGGTAACGAATCCAGCCTATCTACTATTAATACTACCAGGTATTACTAGTACTACAGTAGTAATATTCATGGACAGGCAATTTGTCAGTGCACCCGTGTGATGTCATGACAGAGCGCATACGAGGATTTGATCATTCGCAGTCTCTGAAGATGCACTGCGTGTGTGCTTTCAGACTGCAGGAATTCCCAGTGTAAACGGGGAAGAATAAGGCCATTGGGTACCGCACACCATAACCCACGTACTGGTAGAAATACCGGTATCTTAACACAGTCAGAGCAAAAACTTGAAGATCGAGCTGTTGACAGTGAAAGTGCTTCCTCGAATTCTTTCAGCACCGTACTGCCGTTGTATCTACCAAGAAGATGCTTGTAGCTGATTCTACCTCAAGATTCTGCTCAAGACTTGAACAGACACTTAGTGTCTGTTCTGTTCAAGTCTTGAGCAGAATCTACAGACACTTAGTGTCTGTTGTCCACGCTCAACCCTATTGTGATACATGTACCTAGAGTCGTCTTCGTAGTGCAAGAAATCTCTGGTCCAGGATGGCTCCTGATGGCTAACGTGCAAAGTGATCGCCGATCATATCATAGGGTTTTCTTTTCAAGTGCCCACAATCAACCAGTCTGCAGGTGAAATTGCTGTGAAATTATTTATGTAACCTCATAATATATTATTAATAGGAGCCCTGCTCCAAACTGAGCGGTATTAGACTAACAAAGGAGAATACATTTCGAAATATATTTTTAATCAGACATGGTACTGGCGTAGGACGCGTCGAGTCGAGGGTAAGAGACCACTTGCTTACAAGCTCCCGCAGCATATTCTTTCGCCACTTCAAGGGGACTCATGGTCCGAACTTGCTGCAGACACAGTCCACAAAACGACACCTTGCGCTGCTCTAGCTGCATGTCGGAGCCGACAAAAGTCAATTTGCGCTGGATTCGGCACGAGCGGCACAGATACCCGACACACAATTTGCACGCGTTGCTCTCGCTTTTGCCGTAGTCTCCTCTTCGCAATTTGGAAATGGGAGTTGTACACGTTACACAAATGCCTGGTCGAGTTGGTGCACCTAACTCTTTTGCCAGCGCATAGCGTTGTGCCAACATCCAAGTCATTTTCTTCATCTTACTGCAGTGTGCGTACTTGAGGGTCGATAGGTATCCAGACGCAATGGTAGGCATGACAAGCGACTTGATCATTTCACCACCGGCGTCCACGATACCAGAGCCATACACATCGATAGTGTCAGGACCCACCTGACGGAAGATAACACACTCCGTTATATTGGCACGGACTCGACCAGGCACCGAGTTAGTGTGTGGGAAGTCCACTGAATGGAAAATCATGACACCTACGCGCTCGCCATTGGATAAACGCACCGTCTTGGTGCACTCGAGATAAACGTAGTCGCGGTTGCTGACCAGAGTAGTCGAAGCGAACGGCAGATCCATCTCCATCCACTTGACTGCCATGGAGTCGAAGGGTTTATCGGTGCTAGGAACGTCGATTGAGGCCAACACCGCACCACCACTCATGTCTTCCACGTACGAAGCCTTGATCCGCATCGCCTCGAGAGACGGGTTCACTGCTCCAAACATACAGTCGTCTACAGTTCCCCACGTGATTCCGGTCATTAAAAACTCGGGGTGGTCGGCCTTAATTCCATGCTTGGATGTCCGATATACCGGGTCACGCTCGAGGTACACTCGAGTATCGTCCTTAGTCTTGATGAGCTTCCATTTCTTCTCATCTACTGTGACTCCGCCACGAGCGATCCACGCTTCGTACTTCTCGATACTTTGGTCGATGAAGTTGTAGCCAAAGTCCTTTAGACTCTCCTTGTCACTTTCCGAAAGAACGAGTTCAGGGAACGGATTCACGACGAAGCGGTCTTTGCCCATAGTGAGTTGAAAAGTCCGGTAAAGTGGAAGTACTTGCTGGTGAGCCAGCAGATTCAGTAGTAGTTTGCTTTGAGTGGAGGATAATTTGCTACCAGTCAGGAGCCGACCATTGTAGGGGCCTACCTTTACGCGGCCGTGTGTTTCCTTTACAATAGCATAGATATCCAACTTTCGTGTCTGACCTTGCTAGGGGTACTACAGGATTGGGGGTTTGTAGCCTTTTCGCGTCCACGAGAAACTATCATACGGTAGGTTTGGCATATGTCAAGCGAAACGTCTTGTACGCGGAAGTCGTTGTGCTTCCGCTCTGAACTCGAGTTCTTGTCGAGTCTAGAGCTTCAAGTGGCTACGAAAGAATTCGCACAATTTGAACAGATTATCTAAAAAGTATCGGACTTGTCGAGTCTATAATAGAGCTTCAAGTGGCTACGAAAGAATTCGCACAATTTGAACAGATTATCTAAAAAGTATCGGACCCGTTCATTCTTTCGAGGACGGTGCACTACAGCTGCCAGTGCCGTAATCCTAGGTAGATTCGTGTTCACGTTACGGTTTTCGTATTTATGAACTGCAGTAATGACCTTGAAAGCACAGCGTCAGAGCTCTGCTTCCATAACAAACGCTAGCAAGCCGTGATGGTGTCTTCAAATCCCCGAAGCTCTCGAGTAATGGTCGTGCATTCGCTGCCCGCCTCAAATCTAGCTTGTTAAACATCCGACAGCCGCTTTCTGCTACCCTTCAGCATTGTCAATTGCACCCAAGCCCAGGGTTTCCTAAAAATATATTGGTTGTTCAATATATTGCCGTACATACGGGTGCAATAATGTATTTTGCGAATTTTGAAGCTACCCTACAATAAAGTATTTTGTCTTTGTATCAGTATGCATAATTGATTTTTGACCCCCACATGAAAATTTTCTACCAATCAGATTGTTGAGATATAAGATATTGATCAATGAAATTGCGGCGCAAACCTTGGACACGAGCATCGCAACAGTCTTGTAGCAACATATTTCCGTACAAAAAGACTCACATCACTTCGAAAATATTCCCCCGCACTGCTCTCGCCTCCGAACCCTCGTCCGCTACTTTATGCCAAGAAACAAGTCTGCGACGTTTTTTCGCCCAATTCTCGACGACAATAAGTATGGAGAAATATTGCAGTTATTGTTTTTTGCACATGCACATACGGCAATAATGTATTTCTTTGTCTTTCTAAGCCCGTGTCAATTATTTATTTTCGAGAATGGGACCCATACAATATCAATAGTATTCTAGGAAACCCTGCCCAAGCCCAATCAATGCACTCATCGATCGCCGTGATGGTAACGAGATGACTATCGCAACTCAACGAGAGGCGATTGAAACACAGCTATCGACATGGTGGTAGACTTGGGATCCGCAGGTCGGGCCGGTATGACGAAATACTTTGGTTGGACATCTGTGCAGATCAGGAGCCGACTCGGCTATTCGCGTACTAAATTTGCTGATTGTTCATGTTGGTGGAATTCCTCTATCCTTGTAAACTTATGTTCTACTCTTGGGACTGGTACATGTATAATAGTTGGTGCTTGTGGGACCAATGTGCTGGTATGATGGTAATGAGACGTAGAAAGCTCTTGTCAATTCTACTTTTTAAAATGACTCGCTGACAGACCGATTGCAGTGCAGTTTAGCTGCTCAGCACCCAACCAGCTACCAGCTGCAGAGGTGCACCAGTACACCCTTGACGCCTGAATCAGACTGATACTATCATTATTGCTGATCCAGCAGTAGAGCTGTCGACGTCGGTGTCGCGACGTCGATTAGACGTGACGTCCAGCAGTTATTAACCCCTTGAGCCCGGGCGTGTTTTCGGCCCCCCACCAACCTAAACCCTACCCGACCTAACG
>JAIKVB010001233.1:0-14524 GCA_024679045.1 Phytophthora brassicae
TGAAGAAGACTCACGACCACTTCTTCTTCACTTGCTACTCATGTGGTAAAGCAACTCGTTAAATTCAACAAGGAACTTTTGTAACCACGACAACTCATCCGTCTACGCTGGTAATATATTTGTTTACCATTTGTCTTCGTATCGTCCATGAAATTATTATCAGTACATGTGCCTGCTTCCTCCAATAAAGAGCAACCCATCGATGTTGACATTCATTCTCAAAGTCAACCCATAGACATGATTAACCTCTTCAGTAACATTTGAACAAACAGGTCGTCATACACTCTCCATTTCTTACTACCAAACAGCGTAACTGATTTAACCCTTTCCACTTTACTATATCATCTTTAACGGGGTATTAAAATGTTGAAGACAATAGATACATTTTCTCCACTCGCGCATTTCCGGTGCCATGTCGGCTGCTCCGTTGGCCTCAGAGCTGCGCGTGTTGTCTGATCTGCGTCCACACTGCGTCTCAGGTCTTCGTGTCGTGTTCCGCAGCCTCATTTCCCGCCTGGAAGCGTTTTCTTCGCTCCTTAGCGGCCCAAACGTGACTACTACAGACCAAGAGAGCGATTTTGGGGAGTTTCTGGGCGTCGAGAGCATTCACAGACACCAGGAAACGACGTTTAAGACGCTCGTGCAGCAATTGCAGAGACTCACAGGCCTTTTAGACGGTCAGGGAGAGGAAATAGCTGATAGTAGTGATTTTTCCCTCTTAAATGTGCTGCAAATGCTACTGGAAGCTCCGAGCAAGAGCCGAGAAGTCCATTGGATGCACATGCAGCTCGACGTGTTAACGGAGATACCTCAAGTAGCTTCTGAGTGGCAGAAACGCTGGCAAGAGGACTACAGAGAGCAAATTCGAGAGTTTCAAGAGGTTTTTAACGAGTCAGAGACGTTGCAAAAAGAGTTAAGAGAACTGAGTGAGAGGGAGAAGGTCCAGCTGCAAACTGAGCTACAGTATGAGCGTAAGAAGCTGATAGAAGCAAAAGAAATGGGGGAATTATTGCTTCTGGAAGAGCTGCAGCTGCTGGATCGTGCTATTGCAGTAGTGAAAGGAGCTGAAGATGTGGTGGTGACGGTGCCCGACTGGTTTGTACCAAGATATGAGGTACAGAGTCACACAGAGAACGAGAAGTGGATAGAAGGTGAATGGAATGGACTACAAGTTACGTTAGAGTTCGTAGATGATGGAACTGCTGAGCGAGATTTGGATGAATGGTGTAGTGAGTTTGCTGACAAATGGCACTGTATGGTAAGTCCAAATGTGGTGAAGATACATGGAGCTTGCCATGTTGGGAACGCTCCATTTCTCATCTTGGAATCTTTACGGAACTCTGTGTCTTTAATTGATTATGCGAAGAGAGTCTCGAATACCAGGAAGCTGTCGAAACGGCTTTTAGAAGTGGCGAGAGGGCTTCAATACCTACATGCTTTAGAGATTGTACATGGCGAAATTGGGTCTGCGTCTTTGTTTGTTGGTGGTGATGGGAAAGCGAAAGTGAAACCCTGTGTCAACAGATCCAAGTCCTGGAAGGATGATATTCACGCTGAGCTTTCAATGGAGAACGACGTGTACGCATTCGGCTTAACTGTTCAAGAAGTTCTCACTCCCCATTTGTCAAATGCGTTAAAAGAGCCTACGAGTGATTTATCTAGGATTGAGGAGGATCAAGAGCAGCCTAGTGGTTTGAATAATGCTACCAGAGCCTTGATAAGAGAGATGACATCTCCTGATCCAAGTGATCGACCGAGTATGGATTCTGTAGTGCGCGCGTTGTTGAATTTGTCTGATCGTGAGCGTTTGTGGAATGATATGCAGTACCCTGAACTGTTGCTACACGCACCAGACGTGTGGACTGCGCTTCGTAGTGCTAGTTTGCGTCACGAAAAGGGAGTTAGTTTGTGTGCTCGGGTGCTTGTTCGACTGGAAAGGGTGCTATCTCGGCTCTGGGATCATGATCTTAGTTTTGCTGAAGGGGAAACAGTAGAATTCAGTTGGCAAACGCGCACCGACCACTTGTTACGCAGCATGCGGCATTTAACGAGGCATTATCTGCCATCGAATGACCAGCGTGAGTTTCTCAAGATTGCGCAGACCCGTCGCTTTACCAAAGAACTTCAACAAATCAATTACCAGTTAGACGCTTTGCTTGCCGAGTTTGTAAGTGAGAATCTACTTCCTGACGTTTCTTCTAACGACGAAGCGTCAAGCAAATTTATGGGAGAATGGGAGCTGCAATGGGAATACGACTGTGCAGATTTAACGGTATCGTTTCACACGTTTATTGACGATTGGGAACGACGATCTTCTGGTGATTCGTTGAGTATTGAAGTGGCTATGGAGGCAATGACCCTCATCAAGCATGAACTGGACAACTTTCGCTACGACTTCTCGGATGAGCAGCTTGGGTTAGTGATGCGGGTCTATGATGTGTGTTCTCGTAACGTGGAGACGATGGTGATAGCTACGCCAGACTGGTTTATCACAGCATACGAAGTACGAGATGAAAGTTGGTGGGAAGGTGTCCGCGTTCTTGTACAAAAAGCCAGTCATTTGATTCCTAGACAGAGTACAATCACGCCATGTGAAGTTGTATTACGACAGGCAAGTATTTGGTCCGAACTCGTTCATCCGCATGTAGTTGAGCTTTTTGGCGCTTGTCATGTTGGTCACGCGCCATTTTTTGTCTTCGAGTGTGCTCAAGGAGGTTCACTGAAAGAATATTTATCACGATATCAAAACGCCATTGCTTCAAGCAATATAAACGTTAAAAGGCCACCACATTTGTGGCGACTTGTTTATGAAGCTGCACTAGGATTACAGTACCTTCACGAACGCGATATCGTTTACGAAGAGTTTGATTGTGATTGTATTGTGATTGCTGTCGAGACTCATTCGACCAAGCGTAAACGACGTGGCAGGAGGATCAGATGGCCGATACAAAATGACAAAAAGACAAAGGAAGTTGCCAAACTCAGTGGTCTTCAACTTACACGTTTACATGGGCCACGATTTGTTCGAAATCATTGTATTATCGATGAAGAAGGTGGTGGAAATGATATAAAATGGCTGGCTCCGGAGAGAGCAGAAGGAGATACGCCTGGCCCACCATCAATGGCATCAGACATTTACAGCTTCGGTCTTGTTATCCTACAAGCATTTTCCACAGCAAACTGTGAAAGCCAAAAACTTGATGGGAATTTGTCTTTTGTCGAGTGTTTACCCGTTCTATTCGAAAACGAAGCTTTGGAATTGGTAAAGAAAATGTGTTCGGTTGAACCAACGTCTCGACCTTCAGTTTCTTATGTTGTACAGCAGCTCAAAGTGTTAGCAGATAGAGAGCAAGACACACGTCGATCTAATGGTCATCATGTGCATGAGATGACTCCAATACATTCAGCTGAAGATTCTGAAACTGAACACGAATTTGCAACAATTGCTGAGTTTCTGGTCCCTTGGGAATCCGAAAATTTTACGCTTTCGAGAATGTTGGAGAGGATAAACTTGCAGATTTCCACGTCGGTTAATGATGACAATGTGGTTAATGTAGACAATGAGTTAAAGGCTCAGATTCTGATGCGACTGGAAGATATTTACCGTCGTTTGTGTGAGTTTGAAGCAATGGGCGGTCAAGAACCTGGATTTCTCAGTATTGTGGCCAAGTTTGCGGAGATTCTATCACAGCTGAAATCTCATGTACATTCTAGCTGTATAGGAAATCGTGGGGCGCAGATTGCTGCTATTCGTCAACGAGCAAGCGACAGGTTTGTGCTCCATAAAGAGTTAGACGAGCTCTTAGATCAACTTCAAGACTTACAACCGCTAATGGTAGAGAAGGCAGAAGTACACGACTGGAAATATCAATGGTATGCGAAGCGCGCTCATCAAACCGAGAGTTTTGAATGGACGTTAATGCAGCCAGAAGCCGTCAACTTGTTGCTTGACGATTGTGATGACCGTGAAGAGATGTTGGCCTTCTTGCGCTTCGAAGTGACTCGTTATCGTTCGAGTTACACATCTGCACAAGTTGAAGCCATTGGTACAGCTTGTATCGATCTTTCTCGTCGATTATCAGATGCTACAGCATCATCTCTAGCTGCGGAACGTCCAACCTGGTCACATTTCCACTTGTGGCGACCACCGAAATGGTTTATTCCTCCTTACGAGGTCGAATTTGACCCACATGAGGCGTTGGGGCATGGTGCCTTTGCGTCGGTTCATATGGGAAAATGGCTTGGAACTCCTGTTGTCATTAAAAAGCTCATACCTACCAAGGAGGGTGTTATATCCCAGCCAAGTGTCGTATTCTACAGGGAGTTAAGTATCTGGTACCGACTGAATCATCCGTACGTGGTCAAGCTCTACGGTGGATGTCATGTTGGTGGTCAACCTTTCTTTGTGTGTGAACCAGCACGTAATGGACGACTTGACTCGTATCTGGATCAATGTGGAGCACTAGGAATTGGTGGAACAAGTAGCTGTACCAGTTTCAGTCGATCTACTTCTAGTACAAGCTGGAATACGACATGGAGTTATTTTAGCCGAAGTACTTCAAACACTTCGAGTACAAGTCTCTCAGTTGAGAATGTAGCCATCTACCGACGCTATGAAGCTTGGAAAAAGCTGCGTCAAAGTGCACTAGGGCTGTTGTATCTCCATCAACATAGTATTGTGCATGGAGATCTCAAGTGTGACAACATTCTGGTAACTGCTGACGGGACAGCCAAGCTCACCGATTTCGGACTTAGTACAATTCGCAGGTACATTGCCACTGAACAGGCTCAAGACTTCACTTCGACTGTAGTTGGTGCTCAGAGATGGAAGGCGCCGGAATGTTTAACTGGTGGTTGTCCGAGTTTCGAGTCTGATGTGTATTCATTCGGTATGTGTATCCTTCAGGCGGTAAGTGGTGAATTCCCGTGGGGATCGCGAATGCCTGATGCAGCAGTGCGTTTTCACGTACGAAGGGGTGCGCTACCTCCTCGGCCCAAGGGCTTTGAAGACGAGGCGCATTGGGATTTGGTACGACAAATGTGCTGCTTTGACCCGCAGAAGCGACTGAAACTTCCGGTGGTCGTACAACGACTCGCTCGTTTTGCAGATTTGGAGGCGAGGAGACAACGTGGAGGAGTTGAAGGGCACATGCGAGAACTATTGTTTGGTGGATCTGGTACCAGCTAAGTTGAAGATTTACATGGTATTTGGAGATGCATTGATGTTGACTGTGTCAATGTATCTAGACCAAGTAATTAAGCACCAGTACAGTTCATGTACCTTGTACTTGGCCTCGAGATTATTGCAATTGCCACGTCGCACTCGAATTTCTGACTCTCGAGCGCCTATCGTATCGCCCTGTGTCACACAGTGTGTGACTCTGAAGTCAAGAGTCGGAATGTAAAGCTGTAATGCTGTTACCGGTACCGGTAAGACCCTCACAACGACAACGGGAAGAGCAAATCTGAATAATCATCGGCACTTTGTGGCTACTGTATTAATAATGGACGACAGTATTAATAAAGCTACGGGAGATGGAAGGTAACTTGATGCCAATGGATACCGATCACGAATCATGTGAACTCCTCGCCATCACTTAGGGAGAAAATGAGGCTGTAGAATACCGAACGTAGCCCAGATGGGACGACGACTGGGAGTGACTAAAGCCACAATCTGTGAAGTGTAGTATTGTAAGAATCGGAAATTCTAATCTAATATGACTCGCTTATGACACGTCATTATGAACAAGGTGAAAAATAAAGTGCTCAAAATTTACAGTGAGATTCTATAAAAGAGGGGGTGTAATTTTCAATTATCTCTTTAGAAAATCAACGAAATGACATCGGTCCCCAATTTTTCAGTAGACTGTGGCAATATTCGTTGGCTTCTCCATTCAACCACACGTACTGACTTGTCGCCATCCGATGTTAATTTCCAACGTACCTATTGGGTCTTCCCACGCCTTGTTGACGTCCAGGTCGCAAGCGCACCAACACCTTATCTCAGTGAGATTGTATCGAGAAAACTTTCACTTCGTCCACCGTTTCTAGCATTACGCAGTCCCAGATGGCCAAGCACATCGCTTTAAACCGATCACCAGTGTACAGAAGTGAGTGCAATGCGAACATGGTACCGACCAGCCGCTGGTCCCCTACTGGTCTGACTCTCCTGGTCCAAAAGGCCCAGTGCAGTACGTATTCGCCCCTCACAAGAGCATTTCCGACTACAGCGGAAGTGAAAAACCCACGTTCAGACGCTTGATAATACGTTCGACTTTTGACAGCATTTACGTATTACAGTAACTAAAAACAGGAGAAAGAAAAGCAGGTTTGGAGTTTGTCACCTCTGTGGTCGACTTGATACAATGCAAGTCCACCACCGGTGGCTCAAACTAGCGTTGATTGCGATGGTGTTTGTAAACACAGTCGCTGGTCTTCAGGTCTACAATATGAGGAGCGATTTAGACGGCTCGGAACCGGATTCAGAGACTGATCTTATCATTGAAAGAACACCCACGCCAACTGCGAAAGCTCCCAAAAGGACGTGGATTCCCATTACGGACGCACCTTCAGACTCGTCAACACCGTCAGATTCATCGGAGACGGAAGAGACGGAAAGGCCGAGACGGACGGCGGCACCGAGAGTTACTAAAGCACCACGAACTAGAAGACCAAAGGCAACGCGAGCTCCGAAAAAGACGACAGAAGCTCCGATATTGAGTGGGTGGGACGAAGAAGTTGAGAGTGCGTCAGATTCGGGAGAAGTAGAGGATTCTACTGCTGTATCTGCTGACTCTGGGTCTGATGAAGAGCAAAAAAGAACTGATGGTTCAGAATCTCCCAAAAAGACGAAGAAGAAACAAACAACCATCTTTACCAAGTCACCTCACCTTAAGCAGACGACGCCTGCCCCCAATGGCATCCAGACTGCTAGTGATGAGAACTCGGACGAATCAACTTCCGCCTCTGCTCCTTCAGACTCCGAATCCGAGTCAAATGTGGACGATATGTCGTCAACTTTGACTTCTAGTGGAGATTCAGAGTTCGAGTCGAAAGCGGACGAGTCAGGTTCGTCGTTGAAAGCCAAGTCTAAGAAAACGACAAAGACAAAGTCCATAGACTCGAACTCAGGCTCGGATTCCTCGTCTTCGTCTTCCTCTAAGAAAACCAAATCCAAGTCAAAGAACAAGTCAACGGACTCGGACTCGGGGTCAGCTTCTTCGTCTTCGTCTTCCTCTAAGAAAACCACCAAGTCAAAGACAAAGAAGTCAATGGACTCGGACTCTGGCTCGGACTCCTCGTCTTCCTCTTCCTCTAAGAAAACTACCAAGTCAAAGAAGAAGCCAATAGACTCGGAATCGGGTTCGGATTCCTTGTCTTCTAGTTCAACAAAGCAGAGTTCTTCCCCTTCAACAAGCGATACAAACGACACCACTCAGAGCACCCCTCCATCATCTTCCAGTTCAGCTTCAACGTCCTCTTCATCTTCAGGAGATTCGTCCTCAGCGGCCAGTGTGTTAACCGACTCAGCTTCGACTGCCAAAACTGGGTTGTCCAGTACATTAACGATGGTGCTGATCATGGGTGCTGTTGTAGCTCTTGTGATGATAATCGCCGTCTTCATCTACGTCCGGACGGCGGAAAAAGACGACGAAGACGAAGATATGGACCCCGCTCTTCGGACTTTACGGTACGAGGGGAGTAAAGGACCAGCTCAGTCGTCAACTGTCGCTGCAAACTACCATAACAACAACAACATGTCACCCATGGAGTACAGTGACGACGACTATTATCCCAATCACCAGAGCCAATACGATCAGGAACCGTACGGCCACCACGGCAAACCGGGTTCGTCAGCCAATTACAGCGACCCGAACCTGACGCAGGTTGCGCTGGTACACTCACAGGTGTCGCTGCCGCCAATGGCCCAAAGTGGCCATTCCAACGCTACTAGCGGCTTCTCTAATTTCACAGAGTCGGCGTTCTATGCTGACAGCGCTTACAGTGCTGATGCGTCTTCAGTAAGTCAAGTTGTGAGTAAATATCCAGGGATGCGGCAGGGCAAACGAGAGAACGATGTGGCTGGGTCGGAAGAGGAAGAAAGCGACTTTGAAGGGGACTCGATTCAGGATATGTCCCACGCCACGAATCAATGGAATTCTGCTGGTCGTCATCGTGCTAGTACTGGAGCTAGTACAGCATTGGATCAGTCTACCGTTGAGTCTCAGTTTGGACCCAGTGACTCTCGTTCTACTGCTGCAAGTGGTTTCAATGGCCAAAACACCTTCATGCAGTCCCAGTATACCGAGTATCGAGTCTCAAATGGCTACGACAATAGCTACGCGAATGGCAGCAGTGGTTATGACCACAGTTTCGTTAGTGAGAAAAGTGGCTACGATAGTAGTTATGCCGGAGGAAAAAGTTTCCAAAGCAGTGGCTTCAGTGAGTACGAGAGTCATGGACCTGGACGCGATAGAGGCAATAGTGGAAACACTGACTCGTCTTCGTTCTATAGGAGCAAGAAAAAACGCTTCTCTGATGCTTCGTACTATTGATTTTTATTTAAAATCAATTTTTGTACTTGGCAACTGTTTCCAACCGGAAGAGAGAACGAGGAAAAAAAAGAAAAACTTCAGTGAATTCAAGTCGAGGGAGGGAGAAAAAGCAATTTTTGGGAGAAGAATCAGCTTATTTTTCACTCTCTTTCCGAATAGTAGCGTCGGAGTAAATGGAAACTAATTTATGAGTTCGCTGCAAGAACTTGGATTTTGTGGAGTCATCTTTGGTGTGGTGCTTTTTTTTATACGGATTTGTAGGGTCAAATGGCTACATCCTGTATAAATGTATTTCGTACTTATTCGGATGTTGATCGTCAAAGCCTGATGGTGTCCCGTTACGAGCGCTGATGATGAGAGCCATTTCTTCGCTTCTATCTTCTAAAATACTGTAGTATTGCACTACAGTCTCTCTCCCTAAATGCGTTACGAGCGCTGATGATGAGAGCCTTTCCACAATTTTTAGGGGTCAACTCAACAATTACATTAATGTAGGTTATGCAATGGCCATCAGCTCATTCCGATAAGGGAACGAGGAGAGGCGGGGCTTTCTTGGTAAAATGAGGAACATGAATAGAAATTTTAGCCTCAAAGAAATATTGAGGTAAGACTGTTTTTCAAAGTTCTTTAAGGAACTTACACTATACCACATACATGTAGTACAGGTAGGATAAGCCGTCAATGTTTCGAAGTTAAACCCGCCGTTAAGTACTAGAAATATGACAGTCTTCTTATGCAGAATTTCACCTCAGATCAGCTATTGTACATGTAGCTAATTCATAAACAATCAGACCAGCCAGAAGTCGGTGACAACACCCCCAGTCCTTGCGAAAAAGAACCGTTTGACTCGCAAAATTCAACCACCTGGTCAAAGATTGGTAGGCCCAATCCCTCCCATCTAATGATACCCTTTCAAACTCGCATTTATGTGTATCCTATCATATTTAACAGGAAGATGTGTACACAGAGTTTACACATTTGTACAGAAAGCCGCGGTAGTCTCATCTAATCATACCCTTTCAAACTCGCATTTATGTGTATTCTATCATATTTAACAGGAAGATGTGTACACAGAGTTTACACATTTGTACAGAAAGCCGCGGTAGAGAGCTCGTGCGTGCCGCCCGGGCAGTCTCCATCTCCATTTTGCTGCTAGTGGCGTCGTACCGTACGCCCCAAAGAATCAGCCAAAAGGAGAAACGAGAAGTGCTCAGGAAGAAGAGACAAGAAGAGCGCATTAACTTCACATTACAAGAGACAGGAGACAAGAACTTTGACTCCTTAACAGCATCAAGTATGGCCGACAGTCAAGGACACGACGTACAGACACTTAAGAACAAAGGTATTTGTCTACGTGTACATGTATTACTTCTCACAGTTGCTAACAATACTATTTAACAGTGGCCAGGAAGCATGACAACGACATGGAGCGACGTCGTTCTTCCACGTTGCGCCTTGAACCTCCACGTACGTAAATGCGTCTTATTTGAGACTAAATTCTTTTTTATTATTATGTAGTTTATGTGTTCTAATTCTCATTTGATCCTTAATTTTTAGAATCGGATGCTCGTAAAGCCACTTCGTTCTTACGAGCCAGAACTTCGGGTGTCAATCGTCTGCTTCGTTCCAATACAAACAGTGCTGGCAACTTGTTGAACGACATTTCCAGTAGTAACAGCAATGGCACGAAAAGCGCTCCAACGAGTAAAATCCCTAGTGAACTGGAGGAGTTCGAAACAGCTGAGCCAATTGATGAAAACGCAGTGGAACCTCCGCCATCGCCAATTAAATCCAAAGCAGCGTCTAGTTCCACGTCGTCTCCTCCTGTTAGTGGCGGAATTGAAGACGAAGATGAAGTGCCGTTGTATTTGGAGCAAAAATGGACTCATGTGGTGCTGAAAATGACGGCGTTTTCGGAAGAAGATGCGGTCACGAGCTTCCGTTTCGATACAAATGGAGGAGGAATTGGTAAAAGTACAGACAATGCAGCGAGTATCCCAGCGGACAAGTTAATGGCAGCGAAAGACCATGCGCGAGTGTTGTACAGTGGTGGTCGCTTCTATTTGGCCAATGGAGACAATGCAAGCGATACTTTTGTGAGATTAAGTCCATGTGGAGGAGAAGAAGACGATGCAGAGGACCGAATGCAGTGGCCATTGGAGCCACACGTGGCTTTTCGTGTAGGCAAGTCAGATTTCATGGTGACGGCGTTTAATGAACCATCGCAGACGTTGGAGGTGGCTGCATTGAGTGGCAAGTTAGCAGGAACGCAGTTTACTATCGAACGTCAAGGTGCTGGAATCGGCCGATCGGCAGACAACCAGATCCATACGGGAGACGGTGAGCTCTCGCGTAAACATGCAGCCATTTGGTTTGACGAATTGACGAATCAGTTTTATCTGGTGGATTTAAACTCGACCAATGGAACGTTCATGAAGCTCGTGGGCAGCTACCAAGAACCGTATCGACTGGAAATTGGCGACGATTTGTTGGTGGCTCAGACTTGTTTGACAGTCAACCGGTTTGACTTTGGCGCTCATGCGGATATGGGCGCGAGAAAGCACATGGAAGACGCTCATACGATTATTCAGGACTTGTGTATTGAGTCCCTCAGTCGTCTGGGATTGCACCCACAGTCGTATTTCGCAGTATACGATGGACACGGAGGGGAAGAAGCGTCGTCGTATTTGGGTGAAGTGCTTCATCACAACATTATCGAGACTTTTTTCATGAAAAAAGCAGAGCTGAAGCTATTGGCTAACACGTCACAAGAGGAAATCCAGTCGATGATCACTAAGAGACTGATCGACGCCTTTGAACAGACAGACGAGGAGTTTTTGAACGAGTCAGAGCGACCACAGGCTGGAAGTACTGCCACGACGGTCTTTGTCGCTGGGAAGTACATGTTTGTGTCGAATGTGGGCGATTCGCGTACAGTTCTGAGCCGCGGTGGGAAGGCCGTGCGTCTCTCAAACGACCACAAACCTAGTCGGCAAGACGAAGCTCAGCGTATCCGCGACACCGGCGGCTTTGTGATTCATGGCCGTATTATGGGAGAACTTGCCGTGTCCCGAGCGTTTGGAGACGCTCCTTTCAAGACTTTCGACCTACCAGAGCCACCAAGCGAGGACGTTGACTCCAAGCCACGTAGTGAATACGACTCCCAAGAGCTGCCCGTGAACCCGAATGATATTCTCAAAGGTCCGCTAGTGATTCCAACGCCTGAGATCACAATCACAGAAGTTACGGACGATTGCGAGTTCGTTTTGCTGGCAAGTGATGGGCTTTATGATGTGTTGAAAGACCAAGAAGCTGTTGATTATATGCGGCAGAAGATCGCACAGTTGGGTGATGTGCAGCGTGCAGTCGAGGTGCGAGATTCTGGGTTTTGTAGGGGCTACAGATTTGAATTCTAACATGTATACTGTTCTTTTTTGTGCAATTTAGGCTATTGTGGAACACGCGATTTTCCACCAACGCTCGACTGATAACGTGACGTGTGTCGTTGTGATGTTCAAAGAGCCCAAGGACTTTAAGTAAGCAATTTGCTGGTACAGCAAACACTCTTCGTATTTGAAACCAGCGCAGTAAACAGATCAAGTTCTAGGTTTCAAAGTCTGGAACGTTGTTTATTGCGACTGAGGACAGGTTTGCGACGAGGGACATAGATGAATAGTATAGGAAGTAGGTTTTGAAGGGGGGAACCACGGATGATTCAAACAAACAAGAATAAATCTCAACAGCTTGATGTGTTGTTTGTTTAGGTGACTGGGAATGAGAAGCAGGTGAAGAAAATCTTGATACTTATTCTAGACTGAGCTTAGAAGGTGAAGAAGTGGAGTGACGTAGTGGAGATCCTGGAGTTGTTTTGATCTGGAACTTCTCTGAAGCAGCTCGAAGTGGCGCGATGGGAGGACAAGTTGAAGCAAAAGCTTTGATAAGACGACAACGACGCATGGTTTTCTGTTTGGATCGACTTTCAAGAGCTGAGACGTGAGAACCGTCGTCAAAATCAAACTGGACTTTGTATGTGCGCGTGTCGACATCGCCACTGTATTCCCCTGCAGCTTCAACGCGGATGTTGGTGATGTGACGCATATCGCGATCCACGAGGCGGAGATAACGAGCACTCAACCAGAGCGGTTTATTGGAGCGCACGGAGATTCGGGACAGTTCCTTGTTCATGTGAAAAGTCTCGACTCGTCCACTAGCAAGGAGAAAGACACCCAAAGCGTAGATAGCAATGGCTACGAGATATTTCCACCAGCCAGAATTACGTTGGAAGTCCTCGTCGTTTCGTTGACTGTGTACACTATGAACGAAGACAGAAGCGCCTAGAATGATCACAAGACCCAAGACCCAGATTGGCCACGGGTAACTCACGACTTTGAGCTGGAAATGAACGAGAATTAGTACAATTTTCTCTAAACTTCAAGAGTTTAGCGCTTACCTCACGTCCATAAGTGCTGGTATTGCCGAAAAGATCGTCAAACTCGACTTCATCGTCGTCTTGGGTCTTAGCGTTCCATTTACGTCTCTTCCCACCAAGTCTTTTCGATCGTTTCTTCATGGCTACACGCCAACGTTCTAATTGTTTAAATGCTAGACGCTTCTCCTTCGTCATGGGTTGCTCTTCTTCTCGTCGTGAATCAGTTCGTGACTCGTCTTCTTCGACTTCCGAAGTCGCATGAATCACTTCAATATCAGCGTTTTCATCGACGTCGCTTACAGAAATGGACCGGAACTGTCGACCACTTTCCTGCTCAAGTGACGTCGACACGGTGGGACCTCGAAGCTTCGCCGGAGACGACGGCATCCTAGTCTTAAATCTGGAGTGTTTGCTGTCTAGTTGAAAGTGTAAATGAAGTCGGACAAGTTAGGAAGGCACAAGATCAGATTAACGGTAAATTTAGCTTTGGCTTGGAATTGTTCAATACTATTTGCTGCTTTTGTATAAGATTTACTGATCCCCCTACTAATAGTTCGAGCTTGGTTCTTACCCTTATAAAAAGCTTATATTAACCTTTTTTATCTGATAATTTATAGTTTACCACATGAGTAGCAAGTGAAGAAGAAGTGGTCGTGAGTCTTCTTCAAGTTGATTGTCTCCTGTTTTATTCTTGATTCGGGTATCAACCACGTTCAGATCTTCGTCAAAGTACTGAAACTCACACGATCCATCACAGCCACAATGTCCTTCCCATCGTCGTTCTTCCTGCTGTTGTAGTTTCAACTTCGTTGGCTGAAGAGATTTTGAAGATACAAAGTTTTCAACTTGATTCGCCTCCATCCTGATCCACTTGTGTTGATTGAATAGAATTTAGAAATGACTCGAAACCTTTAACACATCCACATGGAGCGTCTCCCGCTAACTGAACAAACTCAACCTCAAGAGTCGACTTTTTGGCGCCAGAGTATTAGTACCAGTAAAAGATCCACAAAGTTTGGAAAACCCCTCAACGACAGCGATGGAGACACCGACGATCAAGAGTTTGCCAAGTATCCACGTGCTTTCACTTCGACACGTGATTCCGAATTACGGAGCACAAGGAGATCTCTGGAAGACGCTTTTCGAGTTCGCCAAGACGCACAACGTCACCATCACTGGTCCAACATTTGCTATCAATTTCACTCAAGGTGGCAGACAAACCGACGTGGATGTGGAAGTTTGTCTTCCCATTGCAGAGAATGAAAATGTCTCTGTTGAAGCTCCAATGAGTGTTCGTCATATATCTGCAGTCACTCGAGCTGCTGTGATGGTGTACGTCGGTCCTTGTGATGGGTACTTTGCAGCGTATCAGAAGTTTTTCACTTGGATTGGGACGGAGAAACTCACACCTGCTGGACCTTCACGCGAGGTTTACGTGAAAAGACCGAGTGGAGACAGTGAACAAGACTTGGACAGTGTGACGGAGATTCAACTACCGATTGAATGAGAGAAAAGCGTAGACAGAAGGGAGAGACTCAAA
>JAIKVB010001234.1:0-14507 GCA_024679045.1 Phytophthora brassicae
TGCACCAATTGGTCCACGAGCGGTTGATTCTCATCTCGCGCTGCTGGATTTGCCTCCACTTGCTCTTGCAAGCGACCTTTCTTCGCGTACTTCTTCTTGCTGCTTGCCACGGGGCTCAAGGCGTTGACGACTCCCGACTGCTGGATGCTTGAATCTTCATCACTACTGTCACTGTCAATAATCATCTTGCGCCGGTTACGCTTTGGCATGTCTTGCATTAGTGTCCGCTTCTGCACGCGTGCAACACGAGGCGGCGGTGCCACAGTAGCGGCCTCCTCTGCTTCTCCATCGTTGTCCTTATACTTGGCTTCAAGAAGCTCCAGAGCCTTCGGAATCTGCAGAAAACCCAGTGCAGGATCCTTAGTGTTGCGTAGTGCAGCAATCACTTCGCGTAAAGTTTGCCATGAGTTCTGCCATGATAACCAGCACACAAAAAGTTTTAGCAACAAGAAGTTCGTACAGATAAGAAGAAATACCAAACCTCTGGCAGCTGAATGCCTTTCTCGTCGCACTTCCTCAACACCTCCGAGATCGCTGCTTCCACCTTCATCATAGCTATGAAGAACACTACTCGCCAACTGAAAGGAGAAGGAGAAGAACGCTGGGTCCCAGACTTGGGGCCCACTTCAACGTTGCCTTTTTCATTGTAGCTGTGGACCACACCATAATTTTAAATTGTTTGAAGAAGAGGAGAAGAGAACGCTGGGTCCCAGACTTGGCCCACTTCAACGTTGCCTTTTTCATTGTAGCTGTGGACCACACCATAATTTTAAATTGTTTGAAATTCAAATACTTAAAAGTAGGCGGCCTACTGTACTGTCGGCCGGCGCATCTTCCTCTTCATTGCTCAAATCTCCGTCAAAGACTCTCGTCAATATTCTTAGAATGCAGTCTGATGACTTTATGTTCTCCCCCATGGACTCCGCCGGTGAGGACCGATTACGACGTGTGCGTGCATGCATCCGCAAGACATATGGAACTGGCAGCCGCGCCAAGCGCTCGCTGGACTTGGCGGGAGCGTCGGCCACGCCCGCCAAGATGCAACGTACCGAGTTGCACCAACGGATTGAGCGCGCGTCGCTCGTCTCAGCCCAACAACTTTTCTCCCAGGAGTTCGGGAGCAGCGAGGAGCTGTTCTGCACGGGGTTTGATCTCGCGCGGCCAGCCGGATACCCTACGACTTCCAGAAGGGACGGAATTTCCACGAACCAAGCAGTAGGAGCTCCTACCAGCTTCTTTTCCTACGCGCCGGCGACGTTCACGAGTTCAATACCTGCTCCGTCCACTGCTGCGGTAAGTCAATTGACGAGAGCCTCGCGCATCCTGACGCCGCGAAAGGCGGCTATCAAGCGCGCGCGGGCAGGAGAGAGCAGTGACGAGAAGGCGCTCGTGGTGAGAAAACCCCGTCTTGGTGCAGCGCCCAGTAGTGCCCAAGCCGTCGGCTTTTCGAGTGGAGACCTTTCGCGAAAGTCATTTGCGTTTGTAACGAAGCGTGGGGAGCAATCCAGTGCGTCGACCAGGTTCTTGCCGCGGACATCACCAAGCAAATTCCAGTTCTCGTCGACAGCCTCGCGGCTTTTCTCCCAGCGCCAAACTCCGTTGCGGTAAGTTAACAATGACATTTGATGGCAAAGACGAGTGAAATTGAGAAACAAGGCATAGGAAGCATGCAAAGATTTATTTTGGCCGTAAGTAGCAAGTACTGTAGACCAGTGAGATGAGAGACGGACAGTGTAGTTGTAGCGAAAACACGATAAAATGTGTTGGTTCTTCACTTCTCATTTTTTGCTGCATTTGCGTTAATGGCTTAAGGTGTGGACTGGCATTCTAATAGATCATGGACTCCATGCGGTTCAATCGCTCATTCGTGCCCGATGGGAGACGGAACTTGATCATGCCTGCGAATGTGACGAGGAGCTCGGCCTTTTCACGCAATGCATTAATACCGGCACGGCGCACCTCACCCGAGACCTGCGACTTGAGACGGTCAGCATCGCGCACGAGGCACTCCATGTACCCAAGGAGCAAAATGTGAAAGTTCTGTCGCACACTCTCGTCGAAAGCAAGAAAACGATCCACACATAGCGCCAAATTGCTCGAGTTCTGGGTGGGCACAACCTCCAGTTCATCAATAAATGCAATGGCGTCCTCGTACTGCTGGTTCTCAAAGACCTCGAGGAAAATACTGATGTTCAGGAGTGTCTGGAAGGCGATGGCAGCTGTACGTGCATGTCGGTTAGCAACAGCCTGAACCCACGGGAAGCGCATCCATTTCTCAGCAAACTCCTTCGCCTCACGGAACCACTCCTCGCGCTCTGTCCGTGTGGCTGACAGAGTCGAGCTGATCTGCGAATTAAGCAGTACAATGACACCTTCAATATCGCCAGCGCTCTTTAGCAGAGCGAACGCGTCATGCGGGCGACCACGGGCCTCAGCCTTACGCGCAGCTGTAAGAATTAATTCCTTGACTTCATCTTCAGGTTCATCTTTCAGAAGGTGATCATACAGGCCGCGAGTACGCGAGCCGTCTGTGTTGTTCGTGAATCCTGCCAACACATCGAACTTGCGAGTGTCAAGCAGCAACTCAGCAAGCAGCTCCTTCTTCGCAGCCAGCTCCGAGATGCACGCCACGTAGTCTGCTGCTTCAGCGGCGTTGGCACGCTGGAATCCGTGAATGTATTGACGAATGAGACGGACAAGATCAACAGTCGTCTCATCTTCTTCTCCCATTGAGAATGAAGTGCATTCCAGGAGGCCATAGTGGTTCAGTGTGATCGCAAAGTGTACTGCTTCGAGTAAGAACCCCTTGGACGCCAGATATTTAACTGCCTTCTCGTACTCCTGGGTAATCAACAAGATCTCGAAGTACAAGAATGCAGAGAAATTACCACCACCTGGCTGCACGCCGCCTTCAAAGTGAGAAGGACCAAACTTCTGGATGCTCTTGGATAATGTGGTGATCGTGTATTTGCTGTCCGGCGCAGAGCTAGTCGTTGCCACGCGCTGAATGAAGCAAAGGCGCTGCCACAGGTAATCCTCCACAGTCGTCATAATACGCGGCTCATTCGCGTTAACGTTGCCGAAACACAGCAAATTGACCACACAGCGCTCGAACGGGTTGACAACAGAAACCGCGTCAATCGAAGAGCTCATCAAGCGGTGGTAGCGGTCCACCAAACGGTTAAATTCAGCTGGAAACTGCTTCGAGAATGCATTCAACGGGTTGGCTTTGCGGTCCTCGTACAGCGTTTTCTGTTGCGCACGGTATCGTAGCGCACAAAGCACATCGGCGTCGATCGGAGAGCCACCGCCGCTCGAGAGCTTAGACACCAGATTCACAGCATCCTGATCACCGCCACAACGCAGGGAATAATAAACGATCGCCCAGATATTGTCTACATCAGTGCTGCTGCCGCTTCCGTTAGCAGCATAGCGCGAGCTGTGCAGATGCTTCACAAAAGCGCGAATCGTGGACACCAAGTCCGGAATTCCGCCTGTTGCCAGGTTGTTCTTCTGTACCGTTTCCTGCACGAAGGCACGGAACTGGTTCTCAAGGAACACGCGGGCTCCAAAAGCAAAGCGGTGCTGGAGAAGTTTACGTTGCGCTTGGTCGCTCGACTCCCTTAGACCAGCAAACTCGCGCTGCGCAACCTTCGTCGCATCCGGCTTCGTAGCGTCTCCACCCACCAGCATATCGTTGATCAGTTGCCAGCACTTGAGCACTGCTTCCCACTTGGAGCCTGTGACTGAGACTGACACGTTCGTCGCACACAGCCGCTGGAAATGACGCGCAAGTTCAAACTGACTGCGGGTGTTGGGTACGCGGCTGCTGTTGAGCTCCTTAATGACCAAATAATTGAGCCTGTGACTGAGACCGACACGTTCGTCGCACACAGCCGCTGGAAATGACGCGCCAGTTCAAACTGACTGCGGGTGTTGGGTACGCGGCTGCTGTTGAGCTCCTTAATGACCAAATAATACTGCTTCATCTCCTCCGTCATGGCGTTTTCCACATGCATTTGCGACATATGCAGCGACTGCGCTGCGGGGGTCGTCTGGAAACGGGGTTGGCCAGCGAAGGACGCGCCGCTGAGTCCCAGACCCGACGCGGGCTCCAGCGCTTGTCTCTTCTCACGAGCTGCTGACGAGAAAATGCTTCCAGCTGCCTCGTCCTGCTCCAGTACCCGCGGGTAGTTTCGAATACCGAGCTGCTTGGCGCCGCCCAAGTCCTCCAGTAGCCGCTGCTTGGCCTCTTCAAAGTCATCGATCATGGCGCGATTCATGCGGTCGTGAGTGGCTTCCACCGTACGGCGGTTCACGTCCTCGATGGCTGTAAGCACGATCATCTCGTGGTGGTGGGCCAGATACCCCTCCAAGTCCGTCTCACCTAGCGGCGTCTCCGGTTCGAACTCGGGCGCGATTTCAAACTTCTGCAGCTCCTTGCTCAGCTTCTCGGCGTCAATGCCCTTGGCCGCGAGCAGAAAATTGGCCTTGTCCGCTGCCGGACGCTTGCGTCTGCCATTTGGAACGGAGCGCGAGGCGTCGTCCAGCTGCTCCAAGCGCTTCTCCAGTCGAGGGATACCAAGCTCACCGAGAGACGTCGTTAGCTTGAGTGAGCTTTGGTACAGTGCCCGGAAGTCCACGTCGTTGGAAGCCATGGCGAGGATCGAGGGGGTGAGAGCACTAATCGCGCCAAAAGCAGTGGAGGAAGCTAAGTGCGGAAAGCGAACTTAACAAATAAGTGCAAAAAGCGAACTTAACGAATAAGCGCGGAATGCGAACCTAACGAATAAGTGCGGAATGCGACAAGACCGGAAAGCGTACTTAACAAATATGATTCGGAGTTATGCTATTGAAAAGGTAAATTATGTTGTGCACACATGTCAGCGATGTTGAAGCAAGTGATTAATGAAAGCATTAGTTAGTCTAGTCTCGTTGTCCTAACATATTGTGCAGTCGCTTCTAGCGTTATCATGCATCCTTCTAGCGACTCGCTGGCTAGAAGGATGCTTGATAAGTTTTTGAAGGCTTGTGAGCGGCTTTTAGTTTTGCCCAGGAGGCGATTCTGTTGAGGATATTCAAAAACGGCTGGTGTCGTCGCCTTACTCGTGTCCACCGTTCCCCTTATCGGCACTTGTGCGATCAATAGTCTTGATGTTTGCTCACTATTAAGAGCTAAGCGTGAGAAGGCTCTACGACAGCAGTAGACACGAAAGAGGAAGTCAACGACTTCAATGCTCGGGTTTATGTCGTAGCTCTGCTTTCATGTCCAAAGAACTCAAGCATCGTACAGGCAACCTCTAATCTTCAGATTCAAGCCACGCCCTTAAACTTTTGCTCGTTGACAACGCGAAGTATATACCAACTGTCAAACGCAGCCAGCGACCGAGCCCACCGGCGTCAACTTCTGCAAGCGTTGAGATCATGTATTCTGCCTCCATCAAATAAGCATGCTCTTTGGGGCTCGATCAAGTACCGGTAAGTACATTATTTAGTTGCCAGTTGAAACGCTCGTTGCTATCTGCACAAGCTGTAGCCTTGTTGGCCGACGATGGGCTGGCACGATTGACATCAAAATACACTGGCATCCTGCCTATCCAGCCCGATGATGGCTATCGGTGCGAGCTGCTGCCGTCCCCACTTCAATTTTCAAGTTGTCAGTTCGCAACGATACGTCGCTCGCGAAGGCCGGACCAAAAACGCGGCATGGCGGGTACAGCACCACCCGATCCACACACAGAGAGCGGAAGATAAGGCATTAGTACACGCCACCTCGAAATTGTCTCGACAATGCCTTCTACATTCTGAAGACTCAACACTCATACATGGTACGTATTACGAAGCAGCTAAGACAACAGTCACTTCCAAACAAGCTCGTAGCCACCGTCCAAGTCTTTACTGGCTCGACCAGCGATCACCAGCTAAAGTATCTTCGCTTTACTATCGAAACAACCCCTACCCCGGATCGAATGGAGAGTGATGGTCACATTTCAGTCGTCGATCGCGAAAAGGGAGCGCAGAGCGGTGGTCGCAGTCCAAAGAACCAGTCGGAGGACACGCAGTCCTCGTTAGCGAGTGTGAAGGAGCATCAGGTGGCGCACGCGTCCAGTTCCGACGCAGCGAGCGGCTCCAAGTGGCCCCGCGTCCCACAGCAAGCGAAGAAATCAGCCAAGTACGTCCCCTCCCCTCCACTCCCAGAGTCATATCTAGTGATACCCAGCTGGGAGTTTACCGGTATATATAACCCAATAAGGAAGAGGGTTACGATATCTAACCATTCCGCATTTTTCTTAGTTGCAGGGGTTACTCCACTAGTGTAAACCAAAATGGCGTGGACGTGCACGGCGTGCGAGTTCGCGGCGAATGAGGACGGCCAGGAAGCGTGTGTGGCCTGCGGGTCGGAGCGTCCGGAGGAGGAAGAGCAGCATGAGGACGAGCCTCCTACGTCTGAGAATACCGAGGGAGACGACTCGACCCCTGAGGTTGTGGTAATTGAGCTGCCGGCCAAAGAGAAGCTCGGGGTGAAGCTCATGCCCCCCAAGGACGGGGTGATCGACCACGGCTTGGCCATCGATAACATTAACAATCCTTTGCTGGAGAACAAGGTGCAGGCCGGTGATCTGATCGTCGCTATCGGCGGACAAAATGTGGACGGCATGGGCTTCTCCGATGCTATTGACTTGATTCGAAAAATGCCTCGGCCTCTCGCAATTTCCTTTGAGATCGACGAGGCTCGACGCCAAGAAGTTGTACGAGAAAAGTTCCAAGCCAACAAGGACAATGACCTGGATACGCAACTCACGACGTACGCAGTGGTGTTCGACAATGGTCCTATGGGGTTGAACCTGGAAGAAGCCGTACGATACGGTATTGACGGCGCTGTAGTTCGCGCGTTGAAGGGCCAAGCCAAGACTAGTGGCATGATCACGGTGGGCGATATTGTGTACAAGGTCAACGAGACGGATGTTTTGTGTATGCCATATCTTGAGGTTATGAACGTGCTCCGTCTGGCGACTGCTCCGAAGACGCTGCAGTTTGTACCAAAAGATAAACTGGCTGATGTGCAGCGTGTAAACTCGCGACACTCGGAGTCGTTCCGACTTCGTGAGTCCACGTCGCATGTGAAGCAAAAACTGATGAACAACCCGCGTATTGTGAAGGACGAAGGAAATGAAGGGGACGATAATCAGTCTATCGCGCAGCTGATTCTGGATAACCAGGCAGCGACTATTAAGAAGGGGCGAATGTATAAGCAGGGCCGCGTGATGCGCAATTGGAAGTCGCGATACTTCGTGCTGAGTGTGTCGAAGGTGGAGTATTTCAAGAGCCCGAGCTCTACAACATCGCGCGGCGAAATGAGCTTTTTAGATCACCGCTGCACAGTCCGCTCACTACCTGGAACTGGCGACGTGGTTTGCCGGTCTCCAAACGTGACAGCCGAATTTATATTGGAGCTTCGTGTCGATGACCGTCGTATGGTGATGGCTTGTACTTCAGAGTCTGACAAAAAGGGATGGATGGATGCAGTTAAGCTTGCCATTGACGCTTCCAAGACTGTGAATCGTACACAAGATCTTGGAGAGTCTTTGCGGGAGGCCAAGGCTTTGCGAACCCAGCGTACCGAGAGTCTTTCGATGGACGGAACATTTTTGGACCGCAACGCTGGTGGCCGTCTTTCGCAGTTTAATTACGAAGCATTTTCGACCCCTGTGGTGCACGTCGGCGTTTTGTCTGCAACAAACTTGACGAAGTCTGGCAGCTCAGTGAACGCACTTTGTGAAGTTACTGTTGGTGCAGAGACTTTCAAAACTTCTGCGGTGAAAAATCAGCGGTCACCTGTGTGGAAGCAGGATAATTCCGCTTCGTTTGAGGCTCCTGGTGAAGATATGGTGGTCGAAATCCGTGTTTTTGATGAGCATTTGTTCCGCGCCACAGAGCTTATCGCGACGCTTTCAATCCCTCTTAAGTCACTGCCTAACATGCAGAAGACGACGAAGAAATACCCTCTGGCACTTGGTAGTCGGTCTGCAGGGGCCGTGCTGACCTTGTCGCTGGAATATGTTAACAAGCAGAAGGCGTACGAGGAGGACCAAGAACGTGGTCGCCTGGGTGCTGACCTGAACAGCAACGGCATGATGAACGAGCGTGATGAAATGGTCAAAATTAAGGCAGAGGCTCAGATGGCCGCTGACGAAGCCACGCACCATGCTGCTCGGGCACAAGAAGAGGCACACATGCTGCTGGAGCAGTCTAGACAGAAGGCAGAAGCAGCTATGGCTGCAGCACGTGAGGAGCAGCGTGAAGGAAAAGCGGCAGTAGAGAAAGCTATGGCCGAAGCTGCCCGAGCTAAGGAGGAAGCAGAGAAGCAACTGGCAGAAGCTCGACGAGCCCAGGATGAGGCCCAACAGTTGATTGAAGCAAACCGTCGTATTCAAGAGTCGGATGTTCAGGGTCCATCGATCTATGGTGTGTACCGGCGCATGGTTCAGGATGGACACTCCAACGATGATGTGAAGAAAAAAATGCAGGAAGACGGGGTCGATGAAAATGGCATCAAGGCCTTCTTCGATGGTATTAACTCGTACGACGAGAAGATTCGCGCTTTGCAGGCAGAAGTAGAAAAACTCAAGCGAAGCCGCTCTACGCGACAGAGAGACGAGCCCAGGGCACAAGACATGTTGGACAACTTGGATATCTCTAGCGACCAAGTTAAGTTGCTTCGTCGTTTGCTGAAACTCGAGAAGCAGCTGCAGCAAGCCGGTATTGCAGTGGCAGCTGATATTCCTTACGAGGAAGCTATGGCCAAGGTGCAGGAGATCTCTAAGCGTATGCAAGAAATTGGGTCCGCTGATGTCACGCATCCTGACCCTACAATTCAGAAACAACTTCGCGAAGAATACTACCGCCTAGAGCAGGATATGGAGAAGTACAACACTGCTCTAATGCTGACTGACGAGTATGCAGCTGAAGAGGCACGGAAAGAGCGCGAATGGGAAGAGGAGAATTACGATGAAAACGTGAAGGCATTGAAGGCGATTCGTCGGATGATGCCAGTTGACGTGAAGAAAATGTCGGAAGCTGACCTCCAGACCGTGGCATCACCAACGGGCAAGACACTACCGCGTGATATTGCTCGCAAGTATAAGCGAACAAACGTGCTGGAATTGATCCGTGTGGACCCCGCAGACATTTTGAAGAACCATCCCTCGCTGTTGGATAACCTCCGCGTGACGGGTCTTACGGTGACAGAGCGCCGTGCCCTGCACATGCACTTGCGTGATATTGCTGAAAAGTGGAAGGCTCAGCAAGGTGAAGAAATGACTAAGAAGAAGTATGAGTGGTTCAAGACGCTTAAGGAGACGTTTAAAACCGTCGTAAATTCGTACAACAAGCACGTAAAGCAGTACGGACCTGATGATAATCACCCTTATGCTACGCGCGATGACCCAGACATCGGTTGCCCCATGATTGGCAAGCAGTGTCCCATTAAGGCAAACAAATCTCCGGCGTACGACCAGGATCTTGGCCATCCTGATGGCGACGTCTACATGGAATCCTCAGTTGAGAAGGGTAACCCTGACGATGCCGGTGCACGAGCTTTGGCAGAAGCACAAGAGTTGGCCAGAGCAAAACTTGCCAACTCTCGTGCTGATGCATTGAAGAAACATTACAAGAACGTGCGTATGGTCGCTGAGGCTAATGGTGCTTGTGAGCTGATCGACACATCGCTGGATCAGATCGAAAACCGTCAGCTAGTCTGGTTCCAGGCAAGACTTAAACGTCGACTTGAACGCACGGAGACTGCAGCAACAATTAAGGTGGAGCTGGCAGAGTTTGGAGAAATGGTGAACGAGGTTCGTTTAGTAAGTTTGAAGTTTGCTGAGCGATCAGGCATGAACCTGTCCGGCAAGCGTAATGTAGCACTGGATGCGACGGATACGCGTTCATCGATCGAGTGTAACCTGATCCTGTTGTATTGCGATGCAATAGCTGACTGCTTTGACGGCATAGACGAGCGTATGGACGAAGTAAAGGCAAGCGACAAGCGTCTGCGCTCAGCAATTCCCGTCATTCGAGGCCTTCTGAAGGATCTGGGTGAAAAAAGTCGTGCTACATTGAACTCGCTGAAGGACAAGGGTCCAGCGATGACCCGTCGCGTGAAGATTAGAACCGAAATCATGAAAGAGGCGAAGGAAAAGAACAAAAGTGCTGCACCACCAGCTGAAAGCGAAGCAGCTGAAGAAGCTGGACCTGCTCGGGCACCGCATCCAATGATGGCATCGCGTGGCAGGGGTCGTGGTGGCCGCGGTGGTGGCCGCAACGACCTGTTTTCAGCAATTAGTGGTCGCGGTGGTCGTGGAAAAGATGACGCAGGAGCTGCACCTCCCGTAGACTTCTTGGCATCAATTCGTGGTCGTGGTCGTGGTAAGCCAGGGGGTCCTGGACGCGGTGATCTTTTCTCTATGATTAAGGCCCGCGGTGGCGGTGGCGGAGATGACGGTGGCGGTGGTGGTCGTGGAGGTGATATGATGTCTGCTATTCGTGGTCGCGGCGGAGGAGCAACGCCTGCTGGGCGAGGTGACTTCTTATCGGCTATTGCCGCTCGGAAGAAAGAGTAGAGAACTCGTACGCGTTCAGGCGGTAAGGCAGACCAGCCCGATAGATGGAACGCAGAAAGCAAAGATGGCGTTAATACTTGTAGCTACATAGCGAAATAAGTGAGACGCGTAAAAACACACGAGAATAGGGAAAGATGAAAAATGAACCCATATTCTTGTAGAGCAAAATTCAGGGCTCAGATTTTACTCCTAGTCATCGCGAAACTTAGGCTCGGTCTTGCTCATGACCGCACCCACGGCCTGCACCAAATCGTCGCTGTAGAGAACGGCGGCGTTGTGGTAGCGGACCTGCGCCAGCGAGTCCGCCGTCGAGTGGTCCCGCTGGTAGTTAATCGTTTGCTTGATACCACGAATAGTAATGGGACTCTTCTTGGCAATCTCTTTAGCAACGTCGCCCACATGATACATCAACGCTTCTTGGTCAGGCAGCGTCTTCAACACAAGACCAAGCTTCTCCGCCTCCAGTCCACCAAAGTTGCGTCCCGTGAACGCAAGCTCCTTGGCCTGATGCTCGCCAATGAGCTTCGGTAGACGCTGCAACGTGCCGACATCAGCGATGATAGCCAGATCCACCTCTTTGACAGAGAAAACGGCACTCACATCTGAGTAGCACAAGTCACACGCCGTGATGAAGTCGACCCCGGCGCCAATGCAGGGCCCGTGCACCGCAGCGATAACGGGCACCCGACACTTCTCCGGCGCCGAAATGACCTGCTGAAGCTTGTCGATAACGTGCATCAGACGCTCGCGCTTGCGTCCTTCACACGATTCCTCCATCGCCACCTTCTGCATCTGTGCGAAGACGTCTAGATCCATGCCACTTGTAAACCCGCGGCCTTGGCCAGAGACCACGACGGCTTTCACGCTTAAATCCAGCTCCACTAGCTCGAAAGCTCGAGCCAAATCAACCCACATCTGCATGTTCATAGCGTTCACAACCTTTGGGCGGTTGAGCTTCAAGTGTAAAACACCGGACGCCGCGTCGTCGTTGGCAAAAGCTAATGACAACGTGTCAAACTTGGTGGCGGCCACGTCCAGCGACTGCGGGGGGCCCGTCATCCAGTCTGCAACGTGTTCTCGGTTGCTCTTGGCTGCGAAGCGGCGGTGCAGCACGCGAACACTAGGAAGCGCCGAGCGCGAACGCAGGAGAGCGGAAGGCAGCATAGGAGGTCGACTTTGTGGGGGGAAATATGAAGTGTTGAATCAACACTTCAGAAATATGAAGTGTTGATTACTGCAGGATTCCGACGTGGTTCAACCTGAAAAGGACAGCTAAATGAGCCATAATTGGGTGAAATGGAATCTATATATGTAGGTAGTAACGGCGGATTCTAAGGACGTCCTTAGCGTCACTTCTTAGTTTTGCTTAGTTCTGCGAGCTCTGCCTGAGCAACTCGGAGGTCTTTTCGTAGGCGTAAAACGTCACGGCATTGCAAGGGAAGGCTCGCACACATGAGCCATAATTGGGTGAAAAGGAATCTATATATGTAGATAGTAACGGCGGATTCTAGGACGTCCTTAGCGTCACTTCTTAGTTTTGCTTAGTTCTGCGAGCTCTGCCTAAGCAACTCGGAGGTCTTTTCGTAGGCGTAAAACGTCACGGCATTGCAAGGGAAGGCTCGCACACAAGCAGTGCCAAGGCCGCTGAAGAAAATGCGCCAGCCGCCCATACGATAGAGCACTCGGGCTTGGTGCATCATCTTGTGCTCGCCAGGCTTGTGGTTAACTGGCAGCGTTTGGATAGCAGACTTGATAACTAATAAGAACAACAGATCACCAAAAGGTTAGTCACTACTCCATTCTTCCTAACACGGTTAACGTTTTGTATGGAGCAAGGTTAATTATCGTACCGTCCATGGGGTACGAAACAATCCAAGAGGCGACACCTGCTACGCCGCCGGCCGTCAGCATGGACGTCGTTTCGTTGATACGCTTGTCAATCATCATACGTTTGGTGTATTCGTACAACCAAAAGTACACTGCGAAAGACGGGACCTCACGCCACTGCGTGCACGTGAAGCCGAGAAAAAGTCCAGACACTCCCCTGGACCTGTAAATGTGTCGGATGCAATCCATCGGTCCTCGGTACTGGCTGCTTCTACGTCCGTCCTGCACCTGCAATCTGCATTTGATGAGCTCTGCGGGTGCTAGAGGGATCGTCTGCCAGAATCCTCCGATGGCTCCGGCGTAAAAGACCGACGTGAGCGACGGCTTATCCGGTGAGTCGTCAATCATTTTGAGTGTGCGCTCGTAGACAGCAAACATAACGGCGTTGGTGGCCGCGCTGCCGATCAGCGGCGACGTCATGCCCTTGAAGAAGCCTTTAAAGCCTTCATGCTGAAGCTACACAGAGCAGATAATTGTGATTCACCTCTGCCCTTCTTCACTGCCAATTACAAATCTAACGTACTGTTTTGCGAGTGCAGTCCAAGGCGCCATTGTAGAATTTGCTGTGAATTTGAAGTCGAACTTTAACCTGCAGCACGAATGACACAAACATGGATATCAGTCAACAGAAACATAAGATGGCAATGAAGACGCACTTACCGTATCGAAAGGCTGACCAACGATGACGCCGGCGCAACCGCCGACGGTGCCGGCGGCCAAGTCCACCAACACGGAGTGCACCGCCGGGTCCAGGGGCATGGTGCTCGAGCGCGTTCGTGCGAATCAACTGCTTGGCCGTTTATTACTTTCACTTCCGATCGCGGCTCACAATTGGCTCAAATAGGAACCACACGTAATTACGCTGTTTTTACATAATGTACACAATATTATGTAGCAGGGTTACTTGCCTAAGCATTGGTTGGCTGGCTGTGGGCTCATGGCCCAGCATTTCTTGGTTTCTTTCAAACCTCGCCGCTTATTTCCCGTGAAGATCCGCACTCGCCGGCAAGCTTTCTAGACAATCATGTTGGTCCCCAAGACGAACCGTATCGCTGTGTACTCGTACCTCTTCAAGGAGGGCGTGATGGTCGCGAAGAAGGACTTCTCGCTCCCCAAGCACGAGGCCGTGGATGTGCCCAACCTCCAGGTCATCAAGCTCATGCAGTCGCTCAAGTCGCGTGGCTACGTCAAAGAGACCTTCAACTGGCAGTGGTTCTACTGGTACCTCACGAACGAGGGCATTGAGTACCTTCGCTCGTACCTGCACCTGCCCGCGGAGATCGTGCCGGCTACGCTCAAGAAGCAGGCCGCTCGCCCCACACGCCCGCAGGCCCCGTCCGCTGGCGGTTTCGGCCGTGGTGGCCGCTTCGACAAGGACAAGGGTGTTGGCCCGTCGGGCGACTTCAACCCCGAGTTCCGTCGCGGTGGCCAGGACGGCTACCGTCGCGAGGCTGCCAACTAAGCGTTTAGCTAGTTGCTAACCACGAGGGAAAGCGAGACGGGAGTATTTATTCAATAAATCTCCTATCATTGTCGGCTTCACGAAAGCAAAAACTACTGTGTTAATTGATTTGGTTATTTAAATGATGATTATGGTTTTGTGGCGGCAGGTTCGGTGGTATACTTTTGCAGTAACAAGCGCATGAGCTCCAACTTCTCACTGTCTGGTATCAATTTTTTCATGCGCAAAGCTATGATGACACGTTTGGCAGCGTACCGAAGACTTTTGCGCTTCTGGGTGGACACAGGCTGTGGCACATACAGTGCCGCCGGTTTTTTCGTTGGAATTGTTGCCCACTCTCCAGGTTCTTCGCGTTCAGAATTGTCCCTGACGCTGCGACGAGACCTGAAGCTTCGGACATCCGTGCGATCCGCACCGCGGCTTGCGCTTCCGCGTCGTATTGGTTGGATGGCGGCTCCGATAAAGTTCAGAGGCTCGTGGTAAATCTTGGGATGCTGTGGTAAACTGGCAGACGTCACGCGATCCGTTCCATTGCTTTC
>JAIKVB010001235.1:0-14506 GCA_024679045.1 Phytophthora brassicae
AAATGAGACAGCCGAAACCAAGATAGAAGCACCAGAATTTCTTGGACAGGACCGCGTTGTGTCAGTAAAGTTGGAGTCATCAGTTACGACTCCAACACTGTCTAACAAAGATGTCCAAGAATGTGTCAGTAAAGTTGGAGTCATCAGTTACGACTCCAACACTGTCTAACAAAGATGTCCAAGAATGGAGGTACTAACAAGAAACCGCTCGTCAGGTTGACATCATTAGCATACCTAAACCGAAGCGTCGGAGTAATTTTCGCGCAACAACAAAGCAGCTGCGACAGACGACATTGGCTCCTGACCGCTTGGCCTTGCACAAATATCCAACCGGACTTACGGTGACAGTGAATGATCTTCTGAAATGGGCTCGAAACGCTCCAAACATGAAATTCGTGCTCGAAATGATGAATACGTATCATGTGCAGCTTCAAGATCCTTACCTAAGGGCGCGCACTATTGTGTGTGCGTGGGAAGCAAATCGCCCGGCAGAGTACATGCACAAATTTGTTATTCCGGTGGATTTGGCGCGCTCGATGCAGGCGGCAATCACCACAGCAAGACGCGAGCAGCGCGAACCTGACAAGCTGGTTGATTCTGTGAAGAAGCACGGATTCGTTCTCGACATGGTTGCTTCGATCGACCCAAAACTCTGGAAGTTCAGCAGGTAAGGTTGCTCATTCTTTCATTTGGTTGCTGTACTATGAAGTGAAGTTGCCCTAAGACATTTGTGGTTGCTTTTTCATTTTGCACTCTTGACAGCCGATATGTTGGAGATATCGTGGGGTATCATGCCTTGAAGATGAAGGAGAAGCTTTGGTTCGAAGACATGAAGTGGCTGCAACAGGACTGGCGACGCATTTCCTCGGAGGTGGATATTTTCGAAAAAGAGAATAAGACGGATGGGATACCTGCTGATGCCATTCGAGGCCGTCACCAGATACTGGCGAACGAAAGCGTTTCGAAATTCGTTTCATGTCGAATGCGCACGGAGTTTGTTACGCATTCTGGAAGAGGAATGATAGCCTTTGAGAACGTCGTGGGTGGCCTTTGTCGCGGGTGGCTGAACGACAGCAATATTGACTTCTGCTTGGAGACCATTTCGGCATCCACCAGAAATTGTTATGTACTTTCGTCGCTAATGTGGTCTTGTGTATGGCCACCGCTGCCAAATGTGTCGCTTGCAGACACCAGGTTCATCGTCCACCCCGTTAATTTGAACGGCAACCACTGGGGTGTAATAATCGTTAGATTGTCCCTCAAAAGAACCACAAAAAAGTGTTACGGGTGCAAACTCACATGTATGAGCCATTGATAGCTGAAGAATATCGTAAAGAGATGAAAACGGTATGGATTGGAATTTCCAAAGACGATAGAGACAAGACATTTACGGGAGGAAAGGAAGGGCTACGATCTTTCATAGAGAGATGGCACAAAAGGTCTGTTGAGGAGATTACACTTGTTTTCGACAAGCTACACTGGGTGGAATCACCACAGCAGCCTGACGCTACTAGCTGCGGAGTCTTAGTGGTTGTCCAGGCTCACAGCTATCTTACGGAGAGCCCGAATTGGCAAAACTACAATGTCTCGAAGAGCGATGTCCAGGTTGGGTTATCCTGTACAAGTCGCAGGAAAGACAAATGCCTGAGTCTGACGTTGCTGAATGTAGCAGTATTCTACAAAGGCTGCAGAAGGAGCTTAAGTAGGCAACTAAAACATTTCTGTATTAGCTTCTCAATACAGATAAATTTTCTACACTAGTCTTTCAGTCTGTTCACTGCCATTTCCAGGAGAATGCCAAAGGACAGCAGACAATTATTCGTGTTGTTTCCGTCGTCCAAAGCTGATGCCATCTCATAGCCACGCTCTTCTTCTTCGTCAATACGCGCTTGGCACTCCATCTGGAGAGCCAGTATCTCCTCCAGGCTTATGCGTATATCGTCTAGTCTCGTCTTCATTTCAGCAAGGTCCCTCAATCGTGCGTATACCAGCTCACGAGCCAGCGTGGCATTGTTTATCTTTGCTGCAACTTGTGATACTTGCCCGAAATCGCGAAGTGCCAGAGATGTATCTGTACACACATGTGTGTAGATAACATAATGTAGGTGGTGCACTAATATATAGGATCTGCGACGTGCGCACATCTCTAAATCTAGACATTGTGAGATCGGAGCGCGGGTAAGCTATTTTAAATTACCTGCGACCAGCTGTCGTTGTGGTCGCTTTAGACTCTAAGGTTGCAGCAATTCCCGTCGTCTTGTCGTATTTCTGGTTGCTGTAACGCCGTTCTATAGGTACAAACGAAACGTGATATAGCCGTGCGAACGTTTACCAACGGGCACATTCTAGTCCCGTTTGGTCGGTACTTTGTAAACTGTGTACCAATACTCACAAACGATACAAATATTTACGGTTATATAACCATCTCAAATTAAAAAAATACAGCAAAAGTAGAGAAATGGAGGGGGTGCCACGCACCCATCCTCGAGTCTAATGTCGTCATGTCCCCCGAATGTACAACTCTGTGTTTCCCGAATGTACAATTGACTTAGTAAAAATAATGAAAAAGAAGGTGTGACTTGCATATGTACGTTACTACTGTGCGCAGCACTTACATTCAATTCTCTTCGACACACGCCTTGAAAATGTACCGGAATCGAAGATAGTAAATGGACTTGCGTCTGATATCTGGCATCGGGCTCCCTCGTACCTGGCTTTCGAAGAAAACTGAGCAGTACAAGCCGCAGTTGTTGATGTCTTCCTGGTACGGAGACGACACTCGCGACCGCTTGAATTTACGCACTGTGGCTGGTAAAAGCTGCTTCAACACTTTCTCCATGGTAGAGTAATTGTTGCTCGTTTGTAGTGGATCTAATAGACGAATAGTCCAATACTTGTAGTTAAAAACTGCCGCACACCAGTGCGATTCCATCTACATAGGCATCAAAACCATTTCATTCTCCGCGTTAAATGGGTCTGTAGACGCAATCATTTCTTGCTGAGCTGTTAGCTCAGATATGTGTGCATACATGGGGTTGGGGGCTCCAATCTGCATGTCTAGAGTACGTCCTAGGTTCAGTAGGTTACCCATTACCAGTTTCAGGGAGGAATCTTAAAACCAGATTTCTCGGCGAAACCACTGCAACTCTGTTGAGCAAATGGGGCCAAACAAACCATCCACGTTCGAGTTCATGTTCAAGGCTTCTAGTTTGTTGCAAAAATCACCGATGTCAACGTGCACGCAGTCGTCAAAGGGGCGGTGCACACTGATGCGATCGAACTTGCATGTACGAATCCACATCACAGTATCTGCCATCGCATCTAAATCCTCATACGCGGCGTGCCAGTCCTCCATAGTTTTCATGTCTAGCTCTGTAATGGTTCCAACCGATGTAATCTTCACTCCAATACTACTCGTATCCTTCAAATTGGTCGTCAATGAGTTACGGTAGGTCTTGATGCCGGCGAGGCACTCTTTTACGCATGTTTGCGGGTACACTTCTATCATCCCACGCACACAAGGCCGCGAGTACGAATCGGGTTGACTTCCATGGAGGTGCATCAGCTTGGGTCAGACATCCATGCACAGGCATGGCGCAAAGAGAACATTAATAGCGTCATCTAGTGTAGTCCGGACTGCTTTTAAATCGTTCACAGGAACGAGTGTACATATGACCAAACGCGTGGCTTCCTCCTTACAAGATTTCATTCTCTTCCGTTTACAATCGTGTTTCATGGTTCGCTTAATAGCTGGACGTTCTTTGCTTTTCACAGTTTCACTGATCTTGAAGACTACCTCCTCATCCGAAGAACTGCTTATGTCAAACTCCTTCAAACACCAGTCATCATCGTCTTCAATTTCATCGTAGGACTCCTGTGCAGCTCTTCGTTTCTTTTTATTGGATGCACGTTGCAACGTGAGTGTTCGTGTTTGAGTTGATTTGCCCTCGTCGTTCCGTTCGTATTAGTTTGTCTCGGTACTTGCGATGGCAGAGTCTCCTTCCACTTCGTTTGTAGCTTCAACTTCAACGCCGGCGTCGGTTTCGTTTTGTCCTGGAGAGTCCTCTGTATCGTTGGTGACGTTTGTAAGCACCTTCGCATGATCCGATCCATTCACACTTGAGAGAGCATCCAAAGTGTCGAGAGGCGTACTTGCGGGGCTTCTTGCTGGAACTGTAGAGGGGATATCCAAACTATTTTGTGATCCAGGTCCAGGCAATTCCATTTGGTAAGATTCGTCTTCAATAGCTTCTTTGTTTGTACTCGAAATAACAGGGACCTCTCCTCTATAAGCTATATCTGTCAAACGATGATAAAGAATCACACATCTTCAAAAATGTAGGTGTTCTTTGTTTGGTTATCAAATCGACAATCCGGCCAGCAATGTTCATCGTAACTTTCCACTTTGTGGTACCATTTAAAACCGCATGAGCACTGGATCTCATGTGTGACGTGGTGACCTTGTAGCTTGATGTAACTGGAGACTGCACAGGACACTCTACTACTGGACGGTTGGCTTCTGACGAAATCACCAAGTGAGAGTTTATACGGGAATTGGGAATCACACTTCGTTTGTTTAGCGGGCGCCGTAGAAACATAACGTGATGGCAAGGCAGAAGCTGAGTACGCATGAACGAGCACGTACATCTGTACTCCTAGACAATGGCCGAAAACGTGTAAATAGATTGCTAAGAGATTATAACGCGCAACGTAAGAAGGAATTTTTACCTTGACGTCAATTGTGTAGCTTTTCGACGTCTGCGATGAAACTATCTCGAAGAGATCCTGCTGGACCTGCCTTGCTGTGTATATACTGGACTCTTTCTGAAAGATCTTATACTCCGTCTGGATCAATTGGAAGGCATGTGGGCTAACCACGCTAGCGACTCTTTCGAGCTGTTCGTCACAGCCTCTGTACTTCCGAGCCCCCAAAACATTAAACTTAGACGCGTATTCCATTTCGGACGCTGTCTCCAAAAACAAAAGGGTGTCAATACATTCGTCCAGTTCCAGGTCAGGTCAAAATTTCCTTCAGACTTCCCCAAGACGACTCCAACCTATTAAGTCCATAACAATCAGTTTGTAAGTCTTTGTAATATCTCAACCAAACCGTAGTTCTCGTACCTGTTGTTTGTGTTGTTCCCAAGATGCGACAGCCCTACTGTGGCATACGCGGTCCACATCTCTTTGCAGCCGTCCCAATTCTTAAGGAAGTACTTCAGCAAGGGATGCACTGGCTCGGGGAGATCCGTGGACTCGTCAAAGCCGTCCAGTAAATAGTACATGTAGCGTAGACTATTTTGGTATGCCTCCTCGCTCTCCGCCCTGATCATCATGTCCACACTGTCTTCCACCTTCTCCATGTCGTACGTGTACCGTCTTCCGTACTCACTCTTTGCCATCTCGCTGCGCAAATACTTCTTCACATGAAACCAGCATAGTAATACCGTAGAACTCTTTCCGTAGTAGCGAAACCTCGCTGAAGTCCTTATCAATCATGAAAACTCGAATCTGGTCCCAGTTGGGATTTCCACGCTTGAATGCCAATATGGCATCTCTCATGCATGCGTGGCTTTCGTTTTCGATCAAGGAGTGCTGTACGTATTGACCCTACAATAATATCAATTGATGAAAACGTTATTTAAAACATAATAAATCATACTGCGAGTTGCACTATTGACTTACATGACAAAAACGTCGTGCACCATGAAGCTGAACAATTTGTAGCGAGACGAATTCGTGTTGTGGGTTGAATAGAGAAGTACGACCTCAGGAAACGCTTTAAAAAACCTGCGCATTTGATGCGATTGCAAAGTGATGGTCCGGATTGTCTTCTCGTCATCCACAAACACTGTCGCAGAGTTGCCCTCTGCATTGCAGAAATTCCGCAGTACAATCTCCAGACGAGCTTCCACGGATGAGGCAGACATCCTTTCTTGCTTCAGTTTCCTCACAAGGCTATGGACGTCTTTGAGGATAACTTTGTGGTCTAACCGCAGCCACACAAACAAAACAAAATACACATCATGTTACAAACAGCTACAAACCGGAGCCCAAACATACCAAACGCGTCGCACTCGTACCCGTCGTCTTGCGGAGATACTTCAGAATGAGTCGTGGCTTCGACCCAGCCAGACGTAACTCGTTCACCATGTCAATAACTCCCTCGTCGCGAACCTGGCGCTGGGACGAGTAAATAAAATGATGGACCTTCTTTTTCAACATCATTTCTTTAACTGATCATTTCTTATTATATTAGAGGGCACCGCTTACGGAGGTGTGACTGTATGCTGAGTTCCCAAAACAACGCAATATGATTGGCCACTCTTATATACGTTTTGTACATCTTATTTTACTTTCCCAAATCAGATCAGTAAATTACATTTTTGTGCTGTCTCATTTTCTCCAGAAGAAAACTCAACACCAACTATCCATTCTCCAACGTACTGCGCTCATGCCGGAAGTGATCGAGAACCAGCGGTGGTATCCCCTCGTGGTGCGTATTTCTCTCATGTATCCATCGCCATCTCGTTCGTTCTTCTCCATACTGTAAAAGCAGAGCAATTGAATTTTAACGTACCATCTTGGAATTGTAAATGAATTAATTGTTTTACAGGGATGGACAGCGCGTCTGCATGCGGAAGATCCTCCAGCGTGGTGCACAACACAGCAAGAAGAATGTCCAAGTAAAGATGAGCAGAAAGAGTTTGTCTGGCAGGTTTACAAGGGGGAAGACTACGATGACGATGGTTGGCTGTATGGGGAGAAATTCCAGGAGACTTTAGGCCCCATGACACGCTCCAGTGTCATTCGAACCCGAGTGTGGATGGGACAAGAGCCTGAAGAGCAGAAAGTGAATGAAAATTCGGCTTCAGGAGCTCAAATTGCCCCTTTGGGATGTGATAAAATCTCTAGTACTGGGGGGAGCGAATTGCAAACGCTTTTATCGTTAGGTGAAGCGACAGAAGGTGAAAAAACTGCTAAAAATGCAAATTCTGAAGAGAAAACTGATGCACAAATTGAAGAAACTGACGCGAAGCCGTCGGCCGGGAATGATACAAAGGAAGATAACGAATTGTTCCCGTCGGCTGCATCAGGAGCTGAGAAGAAAGAGACCTCTAAACGAGAAGAGCCATCGAGATCCTCTGGATTCTTCGGCATGATTTCTTCTGCTGCCATGTCATTGCCGAACTTAGCAGGATCATCGTCGAAACAAGCAGTCTATGGCACTGTTCAATCCATTAAGGAAGCGTCTTTGTTTGGGTTGGAAATGGCTCAAGCAGCAACAGCAGCTGCAATCTCATCAGAACCGCAGATCCCGTCAACTCATAGAGGACGCAAGATTAAAAACAAGAGCTCTGATAATGAAAATGGCTCGGACGCGGAGGTTCTGTCGATGCTCTCGAAGCGGTTTCCAGATTTGTCTCCAGTCGAACGATCGCTCGTGAGATGTTGTGAAGATAGTAGGCCAAATTATCTGTCACCTCCGGAACCCACCGAGTCCAAATGCTGCAAGGAATGCAATCTCGAGTTTGGAATGACGAAGTTCCGCTACCAATGCGGCTACTGTAGTGAATCATTTTGCCGAGATGATTTACCAGAGACTGCAATTATTCGCGCGTATGGCCACACAAGTTCGTCCAAACTGTGTAAGAACTGCCACTATATTTTAGTGCAGAAGATAGATCAGCAGCTCGTGCAGTGGCGTATCGAGCGTGTTAATGACTACATGGGGGATAAGCTGATTTTATACTTCAACACGGCGACAGATACAACCGTTGATAAGATCATGCGTGCAGCAGGTGGCACTCTCGTGGCTGCCAAGTCCGCACCAATCGGCGCAGCGGCTAAGATGGCGGTCGTAAGCGCCGATTTCTTGCGCAAGTACGGTCGCGCCGGTCTGCTCGGGTTTATCCTACGCAACGAATTTATGCAGTCATTCTCAACGTTGAGGGGACTTCTTGGAGATCTGGACGATCTCGGGTTCCAAGATGCTGCTATTGGCACGTACTACTTCATGGCTATGAACCGTGGGGACCGTGGTGCAGAGCCGGAGGGGGAGAAGGAACACCACGTTGGATGTGAACCAGTCTCGGACGAATTCTTGGCAAAAGTGCTAAAATATGCTCCGTTAGCGTTGCATGCCATTTATGAGCTCGACGTGCTGGATATTCAGCGAATTAGCAGGTTGCAAGGCTTCTCTTTGATTTATGCTCACGTTCAAGATCAAGACGTCAGACATCCATCTTTTGCATTGCTGGGGAATAAAGACACGAAAACGGCGCTTCTCCTGATTCGAGGCTCTAAATCAGTTCAAGATGCACTGACTGATATTCAAGCTTATCCAGAGGAAATCGGACTTTCTTCAGCTGGTGCTCCTCAGAGCGAAGCAACGGGTGGATTTGTGGATGCTTTCGCGCATAATGGAATGTTGAAGGCAGTGATGTGGATTAAGGACCGGATTGTGAAATCTCTCCGCGTTTTGCACAACGATGGCTACCACATTGTCTTTGCAGGCCACTCATTGGGAGCTGGATGTGCTGCATTGCTGTCGGTCATGCTTCAAAAGGAGTTTGAAGATCTTGAGTGCTTTGCTTACGCTATTCCAGCTTGTGTGAATCTCAGCGTGGCTGAATCTTGCAACGATTTCGTCCACTCTATTGTGCTCCGAGATGACATTGTACCTCGCGCGAAAGCGTCCAATGTTCTTAAACTTGTTGGAGAATTGAGAAACTTTAAAGGAGGCTGGCGTGACACGGCTTCTGAAGATATTGAAGCTTTTAAGGATCGAGCAAAGACACTTTGGGCCCCGAGAAAGCGAGAATGGGCCAAGGAAGCAGCAGATCTACGAAAGGGTAAACTTCCAGTTAGAGACGAAGTGGCAGCACAAGAGAAGACTTCTTTGCAAGACAAACCTACTTTAGCGGAGAAAAAGGCAATGGAGACCGACAAGGATGACGGTGTTTCTTCCTGGACGCTCACTCGAACGAATTTGATTGACCAACTCGACAAGGCTGGGAGTGTCAACAAGGATGAAGGTGTTTCTTCCTGGACGCTCACTCGAACGAATTTGATTGACCAACTCGACAAGGCTGGGAGTGAAGATAAGTCTCTTGAGCCTTCAGCTGAGACGGTCGAAGAGGAAGAAAAGGTCACTGCAGAGCTAGAGTCAACGTTGGTAGATGATCCGAAGGAGCTCTATATTCCTGGCAAGGTGACACATATTTTCTTCTATAAGGGAATTTACGAAGCTGTTCACGTTAACCGCAATTGTGAAGAATTATCCCACATTCCAGTGCAGCAAAATATGTTGAGTGACCATCTGGGCCGCAATTATCTGAGTGCATTGCGAATTGTGCGGGATGCTCGTCGTGCTAAGCCTTCACTTCCAGAGTGGGTGCCATTCAGCACCAAGACGCGCTGTATGTGCTGCGACTCCCCATTCACGTGGAATTCAACTTCTTCAAGCGAAGCTCAACAGAACCGTGACCAGCACAATTGCAGACGTTGCGGTGCCCTCGTTTGTGAAGGTTGTTCCGAGAAATTTAAGTCTATTCCGGAATTTGGGATTAATGTGCCAGTTCGCGTTTGCGATCGCTGCTACTACGAGCTCTAAGCTAAAGAACTTTGGAAAGAGAATATATAAAAATTAATGCTTGTCTGAATTGTTCTTCCTGCCTACAACTCGTAACAAATTGCTAAAGCCAAAAAAACAAACACAAAACCTAGTCTTTCAAGAAGATCTCACGTAGCAAATCCCGGTCTTTCTCCGTCTCTGCGGCCCAAAACTTTTGATCCGCCTCGCGCTCTTGGCGGCTTCTTTCATTCTCTTTGGTACGTTCCTCCACCCGTTTCTCCATAAATCCTGCTAGCACTTGACTCTGCCGTTCCAGGACAAGATTCACGTTGAGGTCAGAAGACGGTGTTTTCTTCGGTGCTGTTGCACGTTGCCGCTTCGGCTTCGGCGCTTCTTCTTTAAAGATAAACAACTCCCCACTCTCCTCTTCAAGGGTCGATTTACGAACCGCAATTTCTTTAGAGATAGTACGCCGTCGAGACTTCTTCGCCTTCTTCGGCGTCGCCGTTTCTTTCTTCTGCATGACCTTCTGGTATTGGTCACCATCGCTGCTGTTTCCTTCGACCTCCGTCGCTTGTGAGTCTTCACTCTCCACATCACTCTCCTCATTGTTATCCTTAGCAACGCCGTTGTCTAAAAACTTATCGAGAGCTTGAAAAACTTTCTCCTGCATAGGCTGCACGCGGTGACCCCCCGCCGTCTTCATCAACACCTTTTGATCTTTAATAGGCAGAGCGAACCACTCCACACCGTCATTGGTGCTCCGGAACGAGACGATGTACTCGTACGAGCTCTCGAGAATTTCTCTCCGGTTAGTGACGGAGTTAACTTGACGCTGACAAGAACCACCCGAAAGTTCTTGAAAGCGAGCAAATATGAGGGCGTTCAGGTGAGAAGGTCTCTTTTTCTTCTTACCACTTTTCGCCTTGATCTCCTCTAGACTTTCTTGCCAGGCCTTAACCAGCAGCAGCAGCTCGTCATCGGTCCAAGACGTGCGCCCCATGGTGTCAATTTGCATCCAATTGTCAAACTGGCAGATTTTTTTCTTTTCGAATACTTTTCCCAAGCGAAGTTGAAGTTGTCGGCTATTGTCAATCACCAATTTAGAAACGCAAGATGACATTTACCTTTGATATCGAATAGAGATGCATCATCCCTGTAACCAATTTAGAAACGCAAGATGACATTTACCTTTGATATCGAATAGAGATGCATCATCCCTGTCTTTGCTGTAAGCAATCCTCATATCGCATACCTGCATAACTACATAGTGTCAAGTAACGGCCATGATTTCTTCATCTTTCTTCATTCTCAGAGTCGGTAGCACTACCGGTACTACCCAAGTCTGCTCTCTAATTATCGGTAGGGTCCCAATAATTGTTCTGATTAACGTGCTCTCCTCGCTCCATGTCGCATCTGTGTCGTCGTTCAAAGGCCATACGCATCGCCTGGCGGTATCCTCTCCATGCCCAGTAGCTGTAGCCCACCACCATGAACATCGCGAACACGATAAGGCAGTAGACGGTGATGTACACACTGCTCGGGCTCATATACTCCGTTTTGATGATTTTCAAAAATACATCAGTAGTAGTATGTACGAATACTACTAGTAGCACTACTAGCCAACTACTATTGTAGACTACTACCAAACGCTGACCTTGGTTCCCGACGTCTTAAGATACGACATGTCTCTTAGCCAATGTCGTAACTTACGACATAGCTCAAATATCAATAGGAAATAGCTCGGATTGACAATTTCAATACTTTAATCAAGTCACTGTCACAAAATAAGATACATCAGGTAAACGGGAACTCCAGAAACGAGACAGGAAGCGGGAAAGGATGACAGGAAAGGATGGGATGCACGGAAAAGAAATCAGTTACCTTGGCTTTCAAAACCACTCATTACAGAATTTGTGGGATGGCGCGTATGCGATCCGAGAGGCGAACCAAGACCGCCGCAGTAGCTGCAGTCGCCCGAGATATAGATTTCGGACACTTCTGGCGTCAACTTACCGCTGTGGGATGGACATATAAGAAGCCAACAAAGACCGACATCGCGTGGAAGTACATGTACATGAGTCCTGATGGAACAAAGGTGTTTGTAGGTGAAGATGCAATCGTGTCGTATGCTTTACAGTCCGGTTTGCTGGATAAAGGTGATTGCAGTGAAAGCGACGGGAAAATGACTAACGCTGACGGGCCAGCGATCTCGTGCATGAATAATGTAGAAGAAAGCGTTGATGTGGAGTGAGCAGAGAGTCTTCCTGCCGTAATTTTAGAAAATGTCGACCGAGCGGTTCCCAAGGAGGTGTCGGCAGACTCGTTTGACGACGTCCCACCGTCGCAAATAGATACGAGTGTGCAGCTATAGCAAAACACAATCCGTGAGTTATTTGGTTCGTCTAGAGACTCTGAAGCCGAGCCGCCCCAGTCGGCAGTACCGAGAAGAGTATGTGGGTAAAGATCAATCTCGAGACTAACCGATACGGTCTTCAACAAGTTGGCAGCCGCGCCGAGTCTATTCAAGCAAAGCAGACAGAGCGCAGGCGCGAAAGTCTCAAGCAGATTCGCAAACGTCTGATGGCAACGCCGGCGTACCAAACGCTCGAAATTCTACATGTTATACGGCTTCTCGTTGCTAGAATGCTTTGTCCTAAAAAATGAAAGTTTGCTGGTCACTGGTCGATGGTGGAAGATGGAGCCTTGCCTGCTCGAAACTTCGGTCGATTTATTGGGCGAAATAGATGTCAAGATATGTTGCGAGACTTGCATTTTGTGGACAATGAGGCCGAGCGCACCCGCGACAAGCTTTTGAAACTTCGACCGGTCATCAATACCCTTCAGCATCGCTTCCTGTCCGGATGGACACTACCTGCAGTTTGTTTCTTTTGATGAAGGCGTACTTCCTTCGACTTCTAAACGGAACACGACTCGCATGTTCATACCAGATAAACCACACCGCTATGGCTCCAAAATGTTTATGACGTGCGATTCTAGAAACCGCCTATTGCCACATATTGCATGTCGTAACTTATGACTTTGTCGGCGTGTCTAACAATTTATGTCGTATATAACTACTAGATTTGAAATGTATGCTGGTAAACGCAGATCTGAAAAAGAAGGTGACAGTCCATTTGACCACAAGACGGGCGCTGCAGCAGTCATCCGGAATTTGAAGATCGTGCTCAACACCAATGAGCGGTGCCCCTGGCATGGTGTTGTAATTGACCGCTTTTATTCGTCCATTCTGCTAGCGGTCGAGTTCCTGTGTATGTGATCGGCACGATCATGACCAACCGGCTTGGTTATGATGCGAATATCAAGGAGAAGCTCAAGACACGTCCAGCGAGTATCCCCCGTGGAACTTTTACTTTATCACGGTCTGTTGCAATCCCCCAAATTATTGCTTTTTACTGGTGGGATCGCAAGCCTGTACAGTACTTGTGCACGGGCCCTGTGATGACTGAGTCGACTATTGGCAGGAATATCAAGGGCGTTGGGGAAATTACTGTTCCATGCCCCGCAGCTGTGAATGACTACCAACGCTGGATGGGCGGAGTTGATGTACATGATCAACTCCGTCTACAAAAGTACTCGCTGCAGACTTCTACAAAGTTCAAAAATACTACAAGAGTTTGTTCTTGGGCTTTGTCGACCTAGCGCTCGTGAACGCCTACATCTCACACAAGGAGGCGGCGAAGGTAAAAAGAACAGCAGCGATGACGCGTGGAGAGTGGTACGGCATACTGCAAAACCAGCTACTGCAGCTCAAGGCTGAAGAGATTTGCTGGCGTTGTCGCGACCCCGCCTGCTAGCAGCCCAAAAAAGGAAGACATCTCAACTACGCCTTGATCATGCACTGGAGCAGTCTGAAGACTGGATCACCGTTAGTCGCGTACAGAGCGTCGACAGCGATCCTGTAAAGTCTGCGCTCTCTTACGCACCGACCGCAAGGGCATTGCGAAGACCTGCTTCGAGATCTGGCACGACGATTTTGACGGCGGACAAGCCATCCCTGCTACGTTGGGAAAGATAATTGTTTTGCGTCGTCCTGGTCAAGTGGCTGGTGAGCGCAAGAAAACACGACGAGAACGGCAGCTTCGAGTCGATGTGAACGATGGCGATGATGAGGATGTCAGCACTCAGGAATGAGACCTGCACTTGCGACAGTTGATGAGTGTTAGTTTTGTCAGATCGTAGTCCGTACTATCTCGAACAAACGTACTATTTTTCATCTGTTTGGATTCACAATGCCGTTCTTTGCATGATTTCATCCCGGTTCTGGACCACTCTTCCCGCCGACGATTTGCACTTTGGGGAATGTTACGACAGTAAAAACACAGCACTGACTGCAATGGCGTAGAACTTATTATATTCTCTCGAAAACTTACACACCTATCCGCAAGTCATACATATGCTACATACATATACTAAGTGAAACGGATTCGTCGTATGATACGACGTTCGTGATCGTGTTTTCGATACACTTTTCCGGGAACCAAGGGGCTAATGCTCCTCCTTGTGTCCAAGCGGTATTAATACTGGAGACAGAGATGGAGTTATCTGTTATCTGAACGTGTTGAGCACGCTGGTGGTATTCACCCGCTTCATACCATCCTCGATGTATTTGCAGAACTTCTCGCACTTTTGCGCTTCCGAGACGGTAGTAGCTTCACTACCTATCTCCTTCGCAACGGCTAACGCCACCTTATCGAGAGTGTCGGTGCGTTTCCTCGTGACAGCGTCAGGCTCCACTCGCAGCGAACACAGAAGCGTGAGGAATATGCGCTTCTCTTCAATGACTACAACGTTGGACATAACTGGGATTTCGGCTTTGATTTCGATTCAATCAGAACCGGGGGGATATTATCACCACATGACGTGATGATGAGCTCCTTGAAGCGTCTTGTGATGGAGAGGAATCCG
>JAIKVB010001236.1:0-14496 GCA_024679045.1 Phytophthora brassicae
GAATGTCTACCATGTACCTACATTGTCCCTCACTCTACTCTCGGTATCCCAATTAGTTCATAGTGGCAACATCGTCCGTTTCGCAGACAACGAATGGAGTGTCCTGAGCAGGAAGCGCGTCGAGATTCTACACGCCAAGGAAGCCAACGGAGTGGCAACATCGTCCGTTTCGCAGACAACCGATGGAGTGTCCTGAGCAGGAAGCGCGTCGAGACTCTACACGCCAAGGAAGCCGGCGTGCAGCCTTCCAATCGAATCGAAGAGCCACTGACTCAAACTAGTGACCGCGTGCAACCTTCCAATCGAATCGAAGAGCCACTGACTCAAACTAGTGATACTTTCTATCGCCCTGTTGTGGTTTCTACGAACAAGCTACGATGTGCAATAAATCACTTTTTGATTTTCATGGTTAACTTCGAAAGGTGATACGGTATGAAAGCGAGGCAGCGTCTTCATCGCGTTACAAAACAATTGTTAGCAATCTTGCTAATGCGACCGACGATATTCCGAATCGTGTTCCAATGAAGTTACCTGTGATGGCTACGCGAAAACACCTTCTGCATATGGAAGCTGACATCATTACCAATGGTGTTATTGGAACGATTCTGGGAACCTGTCCTCCTTCAGAACAACTGGAATGCGTTCAGTATTCCATGAATGGTACTGTCGTACATAGATTGCTGCATCAGCCAGATTTATTACTTATAAAGCTTCATGGATGTAAAAACGCTTGTCGCCGGGTTTCCGGAAGGCGTGATCGGTCTACCACCACTGCACTCGTTGCTGCAACTGAAACGAATACCGAACCTATCTCAAGCATGTATCAATTCGGGAGGGGGGCTGCTTTCGCCTGCACGACGGAAAAATTACAAGGACAGACCTGCCATGAAGGAGTTGTTGTCACGCCGCTGGATTGGCGTGTCGGGTCCTCGAAACAAACTCTATACGTTGCTTTATCAAGAGCAACAAGCTTAGCTGGCCTAATGCTAATGGAGAAAATCGCAAGACGTTATCTAGAGAACTTCCAGCCAAGTGAGGAGATAGTGAACGAGATGTTGCGCCTTATCCAGAAAGTTATGTTAGCTCCGTATGAATCTCCAGAGTTGAATTTGATCTGTGGAAAGCAAAGCAGTACTCTTTGAGGAAAAAATACGATGTCGGAGAAAGTGTACGCAAACAAAAACACTTACTTTTACCTAATGGTTGGTACCTTCCAATACTCATCTCCACCTTGTTTTTGAAAGCTGAAAGACCTCATGCGCGAGATGCTGCACCACGAGCTAAAGTCGACATTGAGCTAGCCGAAACAATCACCTATAATTACCGCTCAAAATACCTTTTTTTGGGCCAGCATAGTGAATTGCGAAAATTTGTAGCCAGCACAGTCAATTGCGAAAACTTTATCTAAATAATACGGTACCCACTAACATCACACGTGATTGTAAGTTTGAATTTCACCCTTTACTTAACATTGACGCAGGATGGGATCCTGGAACTCACTGTCAACAGCGTTGTTCTGCTGTCGACATACCCACAAACAGCCTTGAGGCAGAAAGCTAAGCGTGAGCGAAATCGCAATCACTATAATTTAATCTCTAGTTCTCTAGACAGTGAACTAGAGATTAAATTATAGTGATTGGAGAACTAGAGATTAAAGTATAGTGATTGCGATTTCGCTCACGCTTAGCTTTTGCTTCTGTTTTATCAAAACCATTGATCTGCGCGTAAGGTGGAATTCTTCTGCGAAGCGAGCAGACACGAGCTCACGGAAACTGTCCATTACCGTGGCCGTCTCGTTGTATTCCATATGTACATGTACATGTTACATCAGTGTGCAAGGCCACCGCAATTTTTAAGACTGGAAAAAGTGTAAGAGAATTCCCAAAAAGTCATGGTGACTCGCGATCAGACTTTCCGAAAATACGACTGCAATGAAATTAGACCAGCTCACCCATTAAAGGAGCAGGATACCGATAAACTTGCTGGCTGTTGTCGTTTTATTGGGTATTGTTGTAGGCGCAGTAGAAAGCTTAACACGCGGTTTGGCGGGGCCTAAGGCTTCAGGATTTGAGGTTGCTGAGGCTTGTGGAAGAGAGAGGATAATTGCAAGTGAGCTCTCCCGTTTCCATGCCCAGCGACCTCATTGACCCTACATGTATTGTATAAATACCTAGTTACTTCGAGATCTTATCAGACTACCGTTAGCAGCGGACACTACGAGGACGGTAATCTTCGACACCCCCCCTGCTCGCGACATCGCTCTAACTGTAAGCATAATCGTCACTGCGAATAAACTGCGAACATCGCCTTTTTGAGATGAACACTGTTGATGTAGCACTGGTGCGCGTGGACAAGAATGGGGTGAAGGGAAGTCTTGTAGAAGAGACGGTAAAAAGAAAAGTAAGATTAATGTTAATGAAGTTCTAGTTACCCACTAGAACTTGGTATATGGTTGCCTACAACACAGTATAATATCGTGTCTGCCAACCATTCTGTTTATAATGTCCTAAGAGTCATAATGTACCGTGTCCTTTAAGTATAAGATATAGGAGAGTTACGGTACAGGTTGAAGCTGTGTCGAGCCCTAACCTTAACAAACACCATTCCCATGGTTTCACGAACATCGTGAAAGCAACCACTATTGATCTCGTACATCAGCACAAACATGTGCTTTCTCTGTCACCATATGTGAACACATCATTCACACACACGAGCATCGTATACGTCGGTGTCTTGCGACCTTCGCCTCAATCCGACTGGCATTTAATGAACATCCATGCTGCCACAGCAACATTCACGTTGCACTTACTTGAAGCACTTACTCCCCCTATCTCATCTCGGTGTATCACACCAAGCATCGAGCGAAAATACTCGAACTTGACTCGAGCAAGTGGCTTCGTTAATACGTCAGCCGTCATTTGATCCGTGCCACAATGTTGCACCTCCAGAAGCTCACGATCCTGAAGATTACGAACATAGTGAAATCGATTCTCGACATGCTTGCTGCCGTTAAATTTACCAGGCTTCTTCGACAGTGAAATTGCAGCCATATTATCACACCACAATGCTGGCAAATCAAAAGCCCACTTGAGCTCGTTACAGAGTCCGCGGAGCCACATAATGTCGCGCGCACCTTCATTCATTGCAACATATTCAGCTTCCATTGTGCTCTGCGCATTAAGTCCCTGCTTCCTTGACCCATATGACATGGTACTACCATTTATCATAGTGACATACCCGCTGACTGACTGACGATCATCCTTATCGTTGGCATAATCAGCATCACTGTACGCTTCTATTAAAATAACCGCAAAAGCTCCACCTTTTCTGATCCAGTTACGATCATTCGAAGTCCATAGTGCTTTGACAACGATAAGGTAAACACGACATCTCGTAGCCCGAGAGTTATCCTTCAAGAAACTTCGTACCAAATTTGGTGACTTTACGAGATCGTGCAGCGGAGAAGCTGGCGCTAGAACGCGGCACAATGCCAATAATTGGCATGATGTAAACTACACAAACGACAATAATTGTCGTTTGTGTAGTGACAATAATTGTCGTTTGTGTAATGTAGTTGACATCATCTGGTACAAAAAATATCGCACACAGAATTTACGGTACTTGCATTCGCGGTATGAGACCCGTTACCGAAATCGGACTGCTTTTATCGAGTGCCGGTACTTGACCTGTACAGTAAGTAGACTATAAGCGGAGGAAGTCGGTAAGCACAGAAGGAATACGGTACATGTAATAGATTTTTTATGATTTTTATTGCGGATAACTATTTCACTGCGGATAAAGTCAATTTCCTTGTTTTAAACTTTTTCAGATTGACTAATCCGGTCCATCCTCGTTTTCGTCGCGTTCGCAAAACTGTTAAACGACCACAGCATCGCTACGCTCATCAAGCAAAGCGAAATGTTGATCCAGAAAACCGGCGTCAGCGTGGAGATGGCTGCCGGTACCAGTGGCAGAATGATGCGTGAGACGGACGCGGCCGAGCCGAACAGACCCATGAGAGTTCCTTGAGGTCGTCCACCGAGCAGCTTGGAGAAGGCGGCTACGCCAACGGCCGTTGTAATGGGACAGCCAACGCTCCAGACCAACATCTCTGCTATTCCGAGAAGCATGATCGACAGGTTTGCAGCTGGTACCACTGCCAATAGAGCGTTACCGCAGAGCAGTGAGAGGAAGCCCAGATGCACCCAATTCACGTCTGAGATGCTGTTGCGGAAATACTCAATAGAAAAGTACGTTACCAGTCCGAGCAAACCCAAGTAGAACTGGAAATTGGAGGCTTCTACGACAGCAGTAACACTGCTTGGGCCGCTGCCAGTCACCTGCAGGAAAAGCGGGATGTTCACCGTCTCAAAGACAGATAGCATGCCTCTTGCATTGAAGTTGAGGAAGATGTACACCATCGCACCAATCTTCACAACGCGGTCAGGTAGGTTGGAAACTTCGCTTCGTGCGTTGCTAGTCGCAGATCTAGATGTTAATTCCTGTGGACCGTCGTCAGGCTTCACTGATACATCATACACCATGAACATGCCCACGATTGACAGCGCATTAAGCGCAACAAGAATAACTCCAGGAGCTGTGAACTGGTTCAAGTGAATGCCGGTCACAAACATGTCGGTATTGGCTACGAGACTGCCGAGACCGGGGGTCAGCGCGTAAGCGAGAAACTCGACAGTGGACAGGATAGTCATGTAAGGCAACCGCTGGCTGACTGTGGTCATGGCGGCGACGTCAGCGCGGCACACACTGCGGTTGCCTGCCCCGAAGCCAACGATGAACCGACTTGCAGACAACACAAGCAAACCGTTGGTGGCAGAACCTTCAGCCAACAGGAAGACAATGTTGCCAACGAGACAAATGGCAGAAGACAGGAGATACACTGAGCGAAAGGAATAGTGATCGCACATCCAGCCGAAGAGCATGGAGGAAATGAGTCGCCCAACTGAGAAGAGCGACGTGAGCATCCCCATGTGACTTAAGCTGCCGCCCAGAGACTTCGCGTAAAGGAAGAGCGTGGCCAACACCACACCTCGGGAAGCCTCAGCTGCGAATTCGACAAAGTTAATCATAGCCATGTTGGCGTACCAACGCGCTGCCGAGCTTCGAGTCAAGGGATATTGTACAGGTTTACAAATACTTTCCGTCGAGCCATACGACACATCGGGCCCGTCATCTTGCAGCGGCACCGTTGAGTAGTTGATCATCTTGCTTCAACTGGAAGTTGCAGAATGAGCCAAAGGGTAAGAAACTTCAAGATAGCGAAACGGAATCTGAATCTCCGACTGCATTTGCGCTTTTCACGTTAGTTACCAGTTTGTGACAACCTTTTAAGGGGGTTAAGACCGCTGGAACTGCACGATCGCAGAGACTACAACAGCAGGTTCAGTATCATTCAAGTGTATGTGTTATATTGTAGTGAGTTTTACTTATCATCATAATCCACCTTGTCGGAGCCAAGTGGAGACCGTACGTCATTGGGCGGAGATACTGCTCGAAAAGCATTTTCTACATCCGCAAGAAGCTCCACCTTTGTCCTGAACACCACACGACTGTACCACCACAACAGCGCCACGCTGAGTGCACACAAGGCAATGTTGATCATGAAGACCGGAGTGAGTGTAGGAATAGCAGCCGGCAACAGCGGCAGGATGATGCGCGAAACGGATCCAGCAGAACCGAGTAGACCCATTAGAGTACCTTGAGGTCGTCCACCAAGCAGCTTGGAGAATGCAGCCACCACAACTGCCGTAGTAATCGGACAACCAATACTCCAGACCAAGAGCTCAGCAAAACCCAGGCGGCCAAACGTCAGCGACTCCGGCATCACCACGAGTAAAGCGTTACCCAAAAGCAGGAAAGTAAAACCAAGCTGCACCCAGTTGACATCCGTCATGCTCTTGCGGAAGTATTCAATGGAGAAGTACGACACGAGGCCCAGTAGACCCAAATAGAACTGGAAGTTGGAGGCGTCAACGACAGCATCGACACTGTTCGGATCGCTGCCCGTTACCTGCAAAAAGAGCGGGATGTTCACCGTCTCAAACACAGAGAGGATGCCACGCGCGCTGAAGTTGAGAAAGATGAACACCATCGCGCCGATATTTACAATACGCTCAGGCATGGACGTCAAGTTGGAGAACGAGTTGCTTGTAGATGCCGTGTTCGGAGACTCCGGCGGACCATCGTAAATACCGATAGTTGAGTCGTACGCAGTCAGCATGCCGACGATCGTCAGCAGGTTAAGCACCACAAGGATCAAGCCAGGCGACGTGTACTTGTTAAAGTGGATGCCGCCGACGAATACGTCCACCTCCGCCACAAGACTTCCGAGTCCGGGCGTTAGCGCGTAGCCGAGGAACACAACCGTCGCCAAGATCGTGAGATAGCGCAGGCGCTGGTTGACTGTCGTAATCGACGCTACATCCGCGCGACAGACGCTACGATTGCCGGCTCCAAAGCCCACAATAAAGCGACTCGCAGCTAGAGCCGTTAAGCTACCAGTCACGTGCTTGTCAGCGACGAGGTAGATGAGGTTTCCCACGAGGCAAATACCCGACGACACGAGATACACTGAGCGAAAGGAGTAGTGGTCGCACATCCAGCCGAAGACTGTGGACGAGATGAGTCGCCCCACTGAGAAGAGCGACGTGAGCAGTCCCATGAAGGCTAAATCTCCGCCTAGAGACTTGGTGTAGAGGAAGAGTGTGGCCAACACGACGCCGCGCGAAGACTCGGCCGCGAATTCCACGAAGTTGATGAGCGCCATGTTAATGTACCATTGTGTGAGGCGGCGACGAGGACTCGGCGTAAAGTTCTTGGGCGGCGCCACAGATCCATAGTTTGTGTTGGTGCCGAGATTAAGAGTTGGATGCTGAACCATCGCAAGTTCTGAGGAAGCGGAAGGCTTGTGCGATGTGTGGTGGATGCTGGAATGAAAGCAAAGTGGCTGAGGATCCGATGACGTCCAGCTTGTCGGCAATTGACCATCACTCTGGTTTGGCTCGTTTTAAGATGGGAATCTGGGCTCCTGTGATTCGTCTATACATGCATAGCCGGGGCGGGAAATAAGCTTGATTAAAGTATCAGCGATTGGATGGAGATTCCACTTGATTTTCGCCGACGTCACAGCACAGATGGCAGCTAGCAACAAGCAGCCAAAGCCAAAGCTGCCAATTATCGCAGCTTATTTTTTTAATATTTTTTTTTAAAAATATAATTTCCGTGTTGTAAGTGGATATTGCAATTCTCATTTCTGCTTCGAGCCGACAGCTCCCGGATTTCCTGGCACTTTCTGCTACAGCTATTGGGGCGTGCGGCTACACTATCATGAGACACGGCAGGGAAGTGCGGGGCCACTTCCCTAGTTGCAGCCTGCAGAGTCGAGGCGTCAGCGTCGGAGTGTTGCCCTTTGCTGCTCAGAAGTTGCCAAGGCACAAGTGTAGCGGTATGCTTACATGTACATGTAATCGGGGGATGGCAGCATAAAATAACGTCGTTCCAAGTGAAGTGTGTTTGTATGGCGAGGAAATCGATTCTGTACTTCGCAGTGAAGTCCATCCTCAATATTCTCTTCCCATGTGTCGTCCGTATCTGAGCACTGTAAGATCTGCACAAGATATGAAATGCAGCAAGTGGAACGACGGTCGGCATGATGAATGCTCTGCTTCTGCAAAACTCCCTGTGCAGGGTAAGGCAGAAGCTTAATTCATCTTGCAGGATACATGTAATAGTGAAGCCAACCAACTCATGCCTGGGTATTTGCTTTGACATTAACTACACATTACGCCCCAACTTGGGAAGGAAGTAAGCAGGTTGCACTTGTATTCACTCACCCCAAGATCAGTTTGACCACCATCCGATTGGTCCATAACATTTATTACGTGAATATTATGTGTCACATTTTACGTCTAAACTCCGATCAGCCAATTTTCATCTACCATGGCGCTGGAGCTGGCCAAGACCGCCGAGGTGCGTCTCTCCCTTGCATTGCTGGCTGCCCGCGCCTTCCTAACTTGGTTTCCCTCTCTCTGTAGAAATCGATCGGCGATTTCTTCGCGCGCGACGACGCTCTGTCCCGTCTGGAACGTCTGCACAGCCGCACCCTGGGCGTTGTAGAAACCGAGCTTAAAGCCCCTCGACCGCAGGAGTTTACACACAATGTACTGGATTTAGCGGTGCAAAAAGTGGTGGAGAAGCTCTCGTGGAAACTCATGACAGAAGCACACGCCACACCCAGCAGTGCAGGCGTCCCAGCACTACTGGATTTGTGCATCGTCGGAGTGACCAGCAATCTCCTGATTAACAGCACGCCGTACAAGGTGCTGGAGGACCTGATGGAGGGCCAGACGATTAATACGTGCGAGAAAGTGTGGGAACTGCTGGAGTCCCGCAAGGAAAAGCTCACAACGGTGGGTTTTAGACCTTTTTAGCTGTTTTCAAGCTGAAGAGACCTGAAAATCGTTGTTTTTGTTTGCTTTAACAGTCTGTTTTCATTGCGGAAAAAGGACGCAATACCAAGGCCTCGCTGTGTTTGCTGCGACTCTGTAACGCGCTGCTTCGACGTCTGTCTAAGACGCACAACAGTGTGTTTTGTGGCAAGATCTTGGTCTTCCTGTCGTTCACGTTCGCACTATCCGAACGGTCGGCTGTTAACCTGACGGGGAAAGCGAATGTGACGAATGTGACTGTGTTCGAAGATGAAGATGTTTTCGATTTGGCTGAAGCTACGGATGTTGCTAAAGCTTCGGAAGTCATTCCGAGGTTAGAGGTGAGTTAGTTGAGTAATTTCACGATTGAAGATGCAATTGTGCTTACGTGGCGTTCTACTTATTAGATTGACAGCGACCCTGGCGCTGACGTCGGACCAATCGACTACAACCTTTATCGTACCTTTTGGGACTTGCAGAGCTTTTTCCGTGAACATCCAATGATTATCAAGTCGGCGGAGAACTGGGAGAAATTTGTACGTTTCGGATATTTGTTATCAAATTTGAATACTTGACGCACTAAACACTTCTTCCTGTGATTCTGCTTGATGCACCCAGTTCACCGAGCTGAATGTGGTTTTGGCAGCTTTTGAAGGGAATGCGTTCTCCCCCGATGACTTGGAGCGATCGCAGGACCTGTTAGGCAGTAGTGGAGGTGCCACACACTCGATGGATGTCACGATGCACGACTCGGAAAGCGATTCTAGCAAGAATACAAGTGAGGCAAGCGCACAAGAGCACTTCTTTCAGCCAAAGTATTTGACGAACAGTCGTCTATTCAGACTGCAGCTTCGTGACCCAATCCTACGAGAATGTATGCTGACGCAGTTTCTCATTATGTTTAATGATCTGTCGAGGGCAAAGCCGCCTGTAGGCAGTACAACTCCAAAGTCAAAGCTTGCCGAGCTAACGGAGCGTGTAGTTGCGCTGCTAAAGCAAACGCCGTCAGATGGGGAAGGGTTCAATGAAATGGTCTCCTACGTTCTCGAGCGCGAGCGTAACTGGGTCAAGTGGAAAATGGAGAAGTGCCCCGAATACGAAAGACACCCAGCTACAACAGAGGAAGACTCGTCGGCTTCGAAACAGGCTGTGAAGCGAACGCGTCGGAAGTTTACTTCTCCTCTCTTGGACCAAATTCTATCGGAGAGCTCAAAGCCGTCGCAAATCTTGGAAAAAATCAAGGGCAAAGAAAGAGGTGAGTTTAGAGGTGATCATGCTTTTACTACGAACAAGCCTAAGTAGTTATCTCGTGCTTGTGTTATAGCCTCGGAAGTTTCGCTGTCCACGTACACGGACCGCTTCAAAGAAGCATGGGACCCTGAAAACGGTATCGAGGAAGAGTACTGGCCTGACAAGGATGAGATGGTTTGCTGGCGAACGATGCGCGCGGCAATGAAGGGAAGCGTGAATCATATGGAGCTGGCGGTCAATGGCACGGGCGCTGTAGTGAAGGGTATCTTGGGTATAGATACCGCCGAGGCAAGTAAGGAAACTGCGGAAGCTCCAGTTTCGACTCCCCAAGAAGCAGCGACCTCGTCTCCTAAGGCTGAAGAAGATGAAAGTAATGCTCTGAAAAAAGAGCAAAAGGAAGACAAAAAGTCTGACCGCGAATTGGGCAAAGACAGTCCTCGGATTAAGAGGGAGCGAAGTGACTCTCTGAAGCGTGTGCAGAACGGAAATGAGCCTCCTATTAAGCGCGAGCGAAAGGGACGGATGAGGATCCGTGACGATGACATGGACGTATGTTTAGTTTTTTTACTTGCCTGTGGGTGTACTTACGGTTATACTAACCTTTCTGTTGCACAATTTCTTCAGGATGGCGAAGAATAATTGCACTGGAAGCCTGGCACCATAGTCGGCATGATCTACAACCACTTAGCATGTTTATTCTTTAAATACTGCAAGTTTTTCCCCATTTTATAGCATCGCGCCGCGACATTCTTTGAGCAGTATGGAAGAAGAAGAAAGCGACGATAATTTCGACTACGCGCAAATACATCATAAGGTATCGGGGATTCATAACTAGACATTGGACTTTGGAGACTTACTTTCTTCTGCAAGGCAGGATTCTTTGCGTACCGAGAGCAAAGTGTGGTCAAACAGGTTTACGCTGGTTTGCTGAGTCACTTTCTGATACTTTTTTGTTTGTGTAGTCGGGTAGCATGGTTATTAGTGTTTGTGTGGCTTGTTTTACTACGCAGGGGACATTCTACAACGCTCAACTAAGGAGAGTGAGCTTCTCTCATGTGGAGGAGTAAGATGCCATAGCTGAAGCTTATCGGTATGCCTATTATAAAAGCAAAAAGGCGATAGTTTCATCAAGAAGATCTTCATCTAAACCGTCCCTTCTCCTCCGATAAAACACGCAACTGGACAATTGCTGAAAGGCGATAACAGCAGTAGTGGTAGTAAAGTTGGCCCAAGTAAGTGGAAAATTGCAAAAGACTGCTAAGTCAACCTGTTTGTTTGAGGAGGTCCCTATTCTGGGAAAAGCCCTTGAGGGCCATTGATTCGAAGAACTGCGCACGGAAATTTGAGTAGAACGCACAATAGGATTAGGGTAATAAATATTCAATCACAGGGTGACCGTTTACATGTTAGTCTAGAAAAAGGAAAACATGGCGGAAGAAAGCGTGCGAGATGCGAATGCTGCAGTTGCAAAAGCTTTGGAGTCTGTGCACGATGCGGAAGCAGACGTTAAGACGTCTGCTTCCGCATCGTTTACGTGGAGTGAGAAGATTAAGGAGGAGGCCCTCAAGGAGAAGATCGATGTTCAACGTTTAGATTTATACCGTGAAGAGCGGAAGGGGGCGAATGAGCGTCTGAAGGAGGCGCGTGAGCGTCTTGAGGAGGCGCGTGATCGTCATATTGAGGCGATGTCGTACCATTTCCAGTTGACTCAATCAGCTCATCAAGCTGCTGCTCGTTCTGGTAAGGTGTATGCTGACACTCGGAAAGGTTCCTTTGCTCTAATGTCCTTTTGATCTTGCTTTAGAAAACTTGGAGCGTATCAGAGTTAAAGAAAATAACGATGCACAATTGAGGAAGGAATTGAAGTATTATGAAGAGAGAGGAAGATGCATCCAAGCGAACTGTCACCTCTACTGTGATGAAATTTTGAACAAGATCGATGAATTCTTTAAGGAGAATGCTCAACCACTCCCGTTTATTTGTGTCGAGGGATCGTCTGGTATGGGGAAATCACAGCTCGCCTTTGCTTTGGCGGGCCGACGACCATATTTCTACTGGCTTGCCACTCCGCTTGGACTGACCTCTCAGCCTCTCTATAAGAACTTTGGATCGATTTCTCGCGCGTTTCGTGACATGGTGAAGAAAGATAACCCAACTGAAAAGGATGAGCACGAAATCTTGAATTCACAGTCGAATATTTATCTGAATAAGGCGTTGTGGACATATGGGTTCATTCGTGCACTGGTTGAACATGCCAGCTCGGATCAAAAGCAAATGATTCGGTTCGATAACGAGGTAATCTTTGACGTGAAACCTTGTATCTTGAAAACTGTTCGCACTGAGGTCGACAAGATGAAGGCAGAGAATAAACCGTTCTTTGTGTTGGATGAAATGACTGCGAACGATAACTATGCGCACGGTGGCCAGAACATGGCGGTTTTTCAACGCAATGTATTTCGTGCGTGTGGATTAGTGGTCATCATCATGGGCACAGACTCGAAGATCACAAACATAATTGAACAGTCTGGAGGCAGTTATCAAGTACCTTGCAGATGGTTTTCGCTTGTGCCACGATTCCCTAGTTATCAAGTGATGTTTAATGATGATGAAGAGCGTCATCAACACTGGTTAACGGCTGTAGACCAATATCCGTTCCTTCAAGACATTGTAATGCATTCTCGTGGGAGATTTGCGCGGTATTTCACTGACAAAGTGGTAGAATGCATGATCAAAAACGGCAAGATCAATCTATGCGACCTGTTAGACAATTCGTTTGCGCATGTCAGCCTCAGAACGCACGAAGGTAAACATTTTCTGCGCTCGCAGGATGGAAAGGATGCGCAGTTGATCGCCATCTCTTTTACCAACACACCTCGAGAGGAGGCACGACCAGCTAAAAAGCCTCGACTAGTAGTGGGGGGCAAAAGTATGCATTTGCATTTCTCAAATCTGGTCGACGAGCAAGTGACGGATATTAAGCTATCACATGGGGTGTTGACAACCACCAGCGATGGAGATTGGAAACCGAAATGCTGTTTTCCTGCAATGGACGAAGACGTGTTGTTATATCTCGCGATATTGGGTGGAAAAGAGTTTCCGAGTTACTATGATCATGAATCTGGTAATAAAGGGCAGATGTATTCAACAAAGTATATCTTCGCTGAAGCAAAAGCATTTGCTGTCCATGAGAACACAAATGCGGTGTCTAAGGACTACAAATTTTATGAGGATATGGTTGCGCATGCAATCTTTTGTGCATCGCGGCGAAATGGAGTGCGAGGGGTCCCATTCAATGACTTTTTTGCTTATATGCTTGGTGAGTTTCAAGACAAGACGTGGAAGCGAATGGATTTGACTCGTGGTGGTAAAAGCATTGTTGCAAGTGATTTATTTAAAGGATATGCTGCGGCCGTCTCAAAGATATCGAACTTGAACGTTCCTCTCCTGGCGCCTCCCAACGCTGAGTGGCCTGTATTTGTCATCGACGCCAATCACCACGATTGCAACTTCGGGCATTTGATTCGAGCCCGAAACTCAAAAAGATGTGACCTTTACGTGCAAAATGAGAAGAACATCAAAGAAAAAGCCATGTTCCTGTGTGAATGCAAGTTCAGGGATAAGAACGTGGATATGGGAACGATGAAAGGAATCATCGATGGATTGAATGTTGCATGGCATTGGGAAATTGTGTTGGTGTTCTGCGAGACGTTGGCTAAGTTTCGTAAAGGCTGGAATTATCCAAGCATCGGGTGTGTCAAGATCAGTCACAAAGGTGTTGCTGAATGGATTTTCCAACCGCCGACAAAGCGGAATAGAAAACATCTGCTTATCGTAGTCGAAACACGTTCTAATGATTCTACACAGGAAGGGGATTATGAGATGAAAGAAGAAGAAAATCTCGAGATGAATTCGGATCGGGAAGCAGTGGTTGAAGCAGAAGAAGAAGCAGACACAACAGCTGCACTGGAAGAAGCTGATGCCATCGTAGACGCGAGTGCCTGCCCCAATTCCAAGAAGAGACGCCTTTATTAATAGAGCGCTGCAACACGACACGTCATACACCATTACAAATGCAGAATGCTACAGATGATCATTAGGGCAATTTCAAACGATTGCAATCTTTCTGAAATGATGCATGACCGAATGTTGCTCGAGCATTACCGTAATGAGTGTGAGACGCCTGAGCCACCATGCGTCGCCACGTAGCTACTTGAAGATCGTTTAGCGCTAAGAGTCAACATGAGTCGCGAGCCTTCCGAATAATACATTGAAGTGAAAATCATACTGCAATATTTGTACGGAATAATTGATTCTTACGTTTCGACGAAAAATTTAATTACTGACGTTCAGAACAATCAAAAGTTATTGTATTACAATTGGATGTTTGTACGAAGCCGAAATTTATCATCTACTACGAATGACATGCGTTCTAGAATTTGCAGTTTCAAGCTTGTATTTTTATCCGAACAAAGTGATACTTTGGGCGGTGTCACTTCTTGCAGCAACTAGTTGTGCAAAGTCTTCAATAAATGAGCTACAGCCTGGAACGTAACATGCAATTGTACTTCATTATATCTGTGTACAGCTGTCGAAGACTACCGTCCTCGTAGTCTTATGCTCGTGTCCGCTGCTAACGGTAGTCTGATAAGATGTCGAAGTAACTAGGTATTTATACAATACATGTAGGGTCAATGAGGTCGCTGAGCTTGGAAACGGGAGAGCTCACTTGCAATTCTCCTCTCTCTTCCACAAGCCTCAGCAACCTCAAATCCTGAAGCCTTAGGCCCCGCCAAACCGC
>JAIKVB010001237.1:0-14495 GCA_024679045.1 Phytophthora brassicae
GTGGACAGCGGAGTGATTATGAAGACGGCGGATGAGAATAAACTGCGTGTTGCTGGCTTTGCTTTGACGTCGGAAGAAGCATAGCATGTTCTTCGCAGCGTGTGCGTCATTCATTGTCGAGCGCCCGCTAATTCCTGAGAGTCGACTGTCACTGAATGATTTTTCCGACGCAGATTGCTCCATCACGTTTCGATTTGTTCGAACCGGGTTCGAGAACTTAACTGTACACTTGATGTTACCTGGCGTTGTACAAACCTCCGCGAGTGATAAGTGCCTTACAATTGAAGCCCTCGCGATAACGAGGCGTTGTACAAACCTCCGCGAGTGATAAGTGCCTTACAATTGAAGCCCTCGCGATAACGCTATACCGCCTTGCGTATCCTGTCCGCTTCGCGACACAGATACGCGTTTTTGGTCGATCGTGCCGTCTCTATGTCTAATTGTTTTGACAACAATAAATATTTTTTACGATCGCTGGCACAACCATTTCTATTTGCCGCTCGGGATGCTTTGCGACCGTCTCGACCAATATTTTCTATCCGTGCAACGACGTGGAGGCGTGGTGCCTGGTGTGTTCGGATTTTTGGATGGAACGAAGGTCTCGAAATGCCGCATTTCTGAAAAAAACAATCTGCAAAAGCAGATTTACAGTGGCCACAAACGTATCCACTGTTTGAGTTTCCAATGTGTAACTGTGCCTGATGCGCTGTGTGCTCATTTTTACGGCCCCGTGGAAGGCAACACACACGATTCGACCATGCTGCGCATGAGTGGGCGTGAAAAACTGGCCGAGTATGCTGATGTATTTTTAGACAAGCTCGTGTATGGAGATCCGGCTTACGGCGTATGTATGTACATAATAAAGGAGCTCCACTTGACCCAGGTCGCATTTAACAAAGCGATGAGTAGCGTGCGTGAGGCGGTGGAATGGTCGATCGGTCAAATGAAGACCCTCTGGGCGTATATCGACTTCAAGAAAAGTAATAAGATCATGTTATATCCAGTAGGCAAGTTGGTTTATGTGTCAATGTTGCTCACTAACTGTCACTGCTGCTACTACCGTGACAACCAGATCTCAGCGTATTTCGAGCTAAAAATTCCACCAGAGCTGGCGGATTGTTTAACATGAGCACTTACATTCTTTTATTTTATTTTCCCCTGTTCATAAACGTGGTAAGCATTGCAAAGTCTTCTTTTGCTCGATTTCCGCGAGACGAATGAGCTCCTTGCGGTCTTCCTCGCGCTGGCGCCGGTTTTCCTCACGCTCGAGACGCCTGTCCTCAAGTTCGAGACGGCGCAGCTCCAGCTCTTTTTCCTTGATGGCAGGGTCTCTAGCGGACTCCTCTGCCAGTGCCGCAAGTGAAGATGCCAGCTTGTTTCTCTTCGCGGGAGAGTGCAGCTCACTCAACCGGCCATGCGCTTGTCCACAGCTTGCATGGCGGCGTCATGCGCACGTGCGCTCGCAGCAATATCTTCTTCCTTTTTCTTTTTCTCCGGTCTCGGTCTGTTTGTGGTCCTTAACCTGGGATAACAGAATGTCCAGCAGATCTCGCTTTTCGTCGTACAGCTGCAAGACCCCCGAGGCAGGAGAAGATATCTTTTCGGCGTCCTCGTGCTCTTTAAGAAGGGCAATAAAGCGATTCTGCGCTTTTTTGCCGCCTACAACACGCGTAAAATCGTCTCCACCGTTCAGCGTGGCTGCTAGCTGCGTCAATGCGTCCATGATACCTCCCTGTTTCGCCTTAAAGGGCAGATCCGCGTTTACCTGTTGAAGTAGGATGACATCCTCGTCGTTGCTCCAATATTTCTTATGCCCCATTGCAAACGGATTGTGCGGATTGGAGTCCGTACAATCCAGCCATTCCGCAAACCCCAATCCGTACTAGTAACGAATTTGGGGGATTCGTACTATTTTTATGCATTGTACTGACACGGGTACGGAATAGCTGTTGCGAAACCTCTCTAATATTCATGGAGCTTATCGAGAATGAGTACTGCAGAAGTGTCAGTGTGGAGTCCACAGGTCCACACTGTGGACCATACTAATTTCGCACTAAATGTTGGGGTGTTCATTTCAGCCGTATATGTTTTTATTAAGATCGTATTAGAACCTATTTGCTGATAGAGGCGGCCGAAATTGAGCAGCACACGATTAATTAAATTTAGCAGTTCGTAACGATTCGATAATCTGAAGAAAATTGATTATTTCAGATAAAATTTTCTGACAACTTTGGCTTTCAACTTTGTTTGAGACAAAAAGTTTCGTGTCTGCATTTAATAATGAAACGGAATTAGACACAACAGAGAAAAGAGACATTAGTTGTGCAAGTACGTATTCGTTGTACATGTAGCTCGTTCTAAAGTGTGAAATGTATTTTTCGTCGTGATTTTTTTTGGTAACGTGTAATCCATTAATGGTTATAATGTACACATACTTTATTGGTTTAGAACATATTATGCTCTAAACCAATAACGTATTAGTATTTCGCTTGACTTCTCGCTGATTGGTCGAGGAATTGGAATGACCATTCATGGACCCCTGCAGTCAGATACGCTCAGTGCCCCTCAGAACAGCATACGCTCTCAATTCACGGAATACAAACTGCTCAGCGGTACACCTGACTGAAAGGTTCATCAATTGATTTTTCAGATTTTGGATCTCATCGACCCATACCAGGAATATTCCGGTCAAAATGATTTTTTGGTTTTTTTTGTTTAACCTCAAATTCACATTTCTTCCGACGGCATCCAGTCACCCTATAGCCGCCCAGAAGACTCCGACGCCGGCTGCTGCGCAGTCTTCGACGCTGGCCGGCCACAGTCTCTAGCGCTAGCCGCTCGTGCGCTCTCCGACGCTGGTTGCCCTACATCCGGGCTCGGGTGCGTACCACTATGCAACCTGTACATAATCTTTGTTGTGATGTGCGTGCTATGCTAAGCTGTGTGCTGTGTTTTGTGGTGTGCTATGTTGTGATCTGTGTTGCGGTGCTACAGTGTGTTACGTGCTTACGCTATAAGCCATAAGTGTGTGTTGATGAGATGTGATACGCTCTAGTAGTGTTGCAAGGTGTGTATCTTGTCCGTTGTGCTTGGTTTGCTTTAATACGTGCTAAAACTCCGCTTTTTGTGTGTGTGGTCTCATCCAGCAGATTTTATCTGTTTTGACTTTTAAACTGATGCTACGCCGCCAACGGATTTCGTTAGGATGAGCCCAAACCTTTCTGGTTTGGAGGAGCGGGTTTGAATCCCGCCGTGTTTTTTTATTCTTTTGTGTGTTCTCGTATGTCTTTATGTGTTGTAGTAAATGTTCTGATTCTGCATGGCGTTTCCATCCCATGACTGTACGTGATGTTTAGCCGGTCTAACAATCGATATAGTGTATTATGAATGACAATTAGGTAAATCGAATGTACGGTGGACTAGCAGCGCTCGGTTTGGGTTATACGAAAGTGATGACTAGCCTACGACTATCCCAGTGCCCACAGAGCTCGACTGGTAGAGCGCCGGAACTCGCGTCCTGGTGATTGGGTTCAATTCCCAAGGTGAGCTATGATCGACTGGTAGAGCGCCGGAACTCGCGTCCTGGTGATTGGGTTCAATTCCCAAGGTGAGCTATGAATTTTTTTCTGTGATGTGTATTTCATTTACTATGTAGGCTGGTGAGCTGGGCCAGCAATATCGGGTTCAGCCGTACGTATCGCAGGTAGTGGTTACCTCTGTTATGTCTATAATGATGCCAACTTGTTAGGTGAAGCGGAGGAACGGTGGATGGGTTGTCTTTGGCGTCGGGTCGACAACATCGCCTTCAAAGTAGCGCTCGCGGTACTGATCAAGAAGGGTTTTCAGATGTCCAGCCTTATGCAGTGCACGCATGGCTTTGACGATGGAGCCGACTGCGACGGCCTGTGATTCCCGTGCGGCCACGAATGTCAGAGTCGGCATTTCAGCGTGTACGCCCAAAGCTTGGACCTCGGTCTTGTACCTCGCCGATGCTGTATCCCGCTTAAAGCTAGAAGGTAAGCAAATCATCATGGACGCTACCGCGTGTGGACTCATGAAGAATGGCTTTGCTAACTGTTGATGATTCGTACATGCGTGGCACAGCTGTGAGCCACTCCAACCACACGGTTGCTAGCGCCATGGAGGCACGTTTGCGTGCGCGCTTCGGCTACCCTTGGGCAGCGTCTTCGAGAGGCTGCGTCGTACTTTGTGTTTTTTGAATAGATCCTGGTTTCGCCTCCAATGATCCAGGTCGCTCTTCTACTCGAGTTTGGCGTAGCAATAGCTTATCGAGCTGTTGTGACACCTTATCCAGGTCGCTCTTCTACTCGAGTTTGGCGTAGCAATAGCTTATCGAGCTGTTGTGACACCTTTCCGAGAAGCTTGAGAACATATTTTGGTTATTCATTTGTTGTTTAATTGTCTTCTTGTGTAGGCGTTTGAAATGCAGCACGGAGAGAGGTCGACCAGGCCAGCAGCTCTTAGCCGCGCATGTCGAGCACTTCAAGAGATTCATGGATGCGGACGACGTATGGGCTGTCTGAGCGATGCCGTTTCATTTCCGGGACGTGCATAATCCAGGGTCGCCATAAGGACTTTAAGGACCTGCGAGTCCATGTTCCAGGAAGTCGTCAGGAACCAAGTAACCGCAGCGAAGAGGACACTTTGCAGCTTATCCACTCGAGATCGGACGATGCCGTTAAGGGACGATAGGTCAGGTAAGTGAGCTCCTGCTTGTGGGTTTCACCCGCACAACTGACGTGCAACCTGCTGGTCTTCGTGTGTTGTGTTCAGCATATAGGATAACGACTTGCTCACGCGTGACATGTTCCAGCCTCCGCGCTCTACAACTCAGTGAGGACTGATGCGGCTGTCGGCGTTAGCGTGCATGGCCCACCTCATCGAAAAGAGTGCGAGGTAAGCACCTTTGTGAGTCCACTATCCTTTGCTTCTGGCAATTCACTAACAGTGACTAGCAGTCTGTTAATATAAGCTTGAGCACCGGGTGCCGTGGTGGCCCGTCGTGGTGGAGCAGTACCAGTACGTGTCTCGTCGAGCTCAAGATCTAAAACTGCAATCAGCTCAAGCTCATCATCCTCTTTTGGTGGCTCTGTTGTCGACAGAAAGGTATCGGCAGCAAACTGAGGAAAAATGCGTGAACCTGGAGCTGGTTGTAGGAACTGTGCCACAACAGCACGTGGAGTGGGCACGTGAAGGGATCATTAGGATCTTTAAAAGAGATATACCTTGTTGTGAAGCATTTTCACTCGCTTTAAAGCGGAGGAATATCATACCGCCTGACATACACATACAACATGTTAGTTTATGCACGTACATCAAATTCAGCAACACTCTTACAGGAGTACACGCATAACTGAGCTTTCTCCAATTGTTCTGCCTCGGAACGTCGACCGTAGAGATACCACATGATAGCTACCAGCGCCGCATCGAGGTAGTCCAAATTGGCCGAGGCGTGCAAGTAGAGAGCCGAGATACTAGTTTTAACATCCTTCTTAGTGCATGGCGGAGCTTGCTACGTGACACTTGCTCGGGTCTCTTCTCGCAGTATCGATCTAGAGTAGATAGCATCTTTTGCATTTTTTTTGCTACCAGTTGGCTCTGCTGCGGATAGAGATCCGAAAGCCAGTTCTTAACATTACCAAAGTAAGAAAGAACGGTGTTTTTAATAGAGCTACGCCTTGCCTTCCTCCATCTTAACATTACCAAAGTAAGAAAGAACGGTGTTTTTAATAGAGCTACGCCTTGCCTTCCTCCCTTTTATAACTAAGAACCACCCATACTTATCCAGAATAAAAGCCAAGATTTTACCTGTGCTGTCCTTATCAATACGATTTTGGGCTTCCACGAGTGTCATCTCCTTCTTCTCGAGGAAGTCTTCAAATGACTTTATAACCGTTGCCCTGCTTCGCTGACTGATAGCCGGAATCAGCGAGGCTACCGACATGCTTTGAGGGTCTGAATGCGGAGTCAAATACTAGAGTTGGAATCCTACGACTATTTGTTCTATTCGTAAATAACTTGAATTTCATAAGGCATACTCAATATCACGTGGATGATTCCCAGAGAGACGTGGCAGTCGAGGTTGTCGACTAACAGAACAGAGGGTTCATAAATGTGCCAGTAGAGCAAAGGTCGTAGATAGAATAACCACACACGACTGTCAATCCAGGCTTTCTTTTGAACTATATAGACATGTCCTGTATAAAAGCATTCAAATAAAATGTTAAAACAAAATAATAAAGTGGTACATGCATGTAAAAGTACCTTTTGCGTAAGTTTTCAGCTTTGTCTGCTTGATTTTACCACCCGGTTCTCTGCGAACAATAAACAAGAGGGGTAACTTCCGACTGCCGGCACAAACTGTGCAGACGGCGGTCAGTCTGGCCGAATGCTTCTGTTCCGCGGTAATAGAAGCTGGCTTGCCCATCTCAGAGAGCATTTAGGAAGGTGGGGAGTCGTAATAAATTCCAGTTTCATCAGTATTGAATATAGCACTAGCCTCAAAGTCACTGTATGTCTTTTTAAACAACTCAGCAAATTGGTCGCGCACGAAATGTTTCTCCTCTAAAGTGCAAGATTACATTTAAATGTCACAATATAAACAATTTAATGACATGTTACACTTAAAAGCAAAAAGACAATTTAAAGAGCACTGTATTTTTTAGTCCATTTGGCGTTCGCTGCACGAACCCTTGGCGAAATGCAAAGCGACAAAATAGTCTCAATAAAGATTCATAGCCTGTAGCCGTATCTTTCTTTCCTTGTAAGTAGCCTTCGAGCCAATCCGGGTACTGAACTCGCACGAAAGCAGCTAGTATATTGGCTGTGAGAACCTCGCTGTCTCTGCGAGTATCCTTCATGAAGGTCACTAGCTCAATTCCATAAGGGACGATCTCACGCCTTTCAGGCACGCGGGGCACAATTTGTGCGCTTCCTTTAAAGCCAAGATGTCGTTCGCAGAACGACGACAGTCATTAAGCGTCCAGCGCGGAATTCCTACTGCCTTGCCGCTTCTCGCTCACTCATCGTATGAGTTATACCTTCTATCGACCGTAAAACCGCCCTTTTCTTTTTCACCACTCTAGTGTTTGCGATGCTTTGATATCCTAGTGCTGATAAGGTCGTCGAGTCCCGACAGGGATCCTCTTGATGCGCTGGCTTCATCCGGTGGCTTGTCGCTGCTGCTGGCTGCCTCCATTTTACCGTTTGAAAGCCACCGAATTAGTCACTTAGTCCTACGTAGTGTTTTTGGTTGAAATAGTCGAAATTAAAATGGGATTTGGTGATTTAGTGACCACACGCATTGTCTATGCAGCAAATCAGTGGAGTGGCAGTTAGTCTGGCGGTATTTACATTTTGTCCGTTGCTGTATTACAAAAATAGGTCTGTATCTTGTCGAGTCATGGGTACCCTTCTCCTTTCCTTCCGCAAACTGTGTAAAGACTCATACCCATTCTGCTTAACAGCGCGAAAAGGGGTCATAAATTGATTGACTACGTTTATGCAGCTGAAGCGCTTTATTATACCCACAAACACTAGTTACACTTTTAGTTTAATAAAGTAAATAAACGTTTCTACGAGATTTTGTTTACAATGGTAGCGCCAACGAGACTGTCGACATTTTGTCTTGTTGATAAATAAAATGTTTTAAGTAGTTTTTTAAACTAATTAACATGTTTTCTGCTGGCGAAGTAACTCAAAAGCATTTAAATATTGCGACCCCTGCCGGTACCTTAGGCACCATCGTCATAAAGAGTATTGCAAAAGGCTACTTTCACGTAAAGGATTCACTCAAGTACAAGTCCTGAACGAAATAGAAGTCCGCGCATGGCCATTTAAGAATATACGTCCTACCCAATAGATGTCAGGGTATATTTTTTTACTCTGTGCGCTGTCATTCTCGCTCAATGCGGGCTCATATTTATGCGTTGTGAGACCAAGTGCTACGAGCGCGACATTCCTATCAGTAGTGTTAAGGTTTGATACCGATTCCAGTATCGTACTTAAGCAGGATGTATGAGAAAGCTTGTGAGCGAAGACTAACAATCAGTTGAGAATATACATCGTGCTACAAGGTGCCTTTGCCGTCCCGTACAGCGTTGTTGGCATTCCCTACTCTGTCAATCCGGCTGAGGTTATGAGACCGAGAATAACACTTGGAAACAGTAATCAAGAAGTCATGAGGGAGCAGAACAGGCACACAAAAAGCCGAGCGGAGAGAAGATAAACATTCCGCCATTTAATGGCACGGACTACAAAGTCTGTCGTGAGCGAGTGAAGATGATGCTACAATGGAAGAAGCTCCAGCATATTCAAGGAGGACATCCAATAGTCCGAAGAGGCAGAGGACGCGCACTCCATATACACGAGCAGGATGTATGCAAATGAGATTTTCTACGACGCGGTGACAATAACATAATGAAGACTGTGAAGTATGAACCGACCCCGTTGGGAAATATGGAGCGTATGCAGTAACGGTTTTTTGGGGAAGACGCGTCTCAAATTCGCACTAGAGAGGACCAAGCAAAGTCGTCTTCGACTTAGTCCCAACGGCAACTATAGGACCGTTCAAATGAAATGGGTCGCCTGATGGAAACCATCGCCGCTGTTGGCCGCCGCTTGGTTGAATATGTGAAAACTGCGTTATTTATTGGATCATTGCCGCGCGAGTAGGATCATGATGTTCGATTTTTTTTGCCAGCCAAAAGCTCCAACATCCTGATAACTCGCCTAGTTATGGACAACTTGAACTGGAACAGAAGGTCGTCACCAAGGTCGAAAGGCAGAAGAAGCTAAGGATGCTGATGATGAAGACAATTGTTTTTGCTAGTGAAGGACGAGGTCGGGGACGCAGTTTCGACCGTGGACTCGGCAGTTGGAAACGTCAGAGGTCACGGTCGAGGTGCACGTGGCTCTAGCGGTTGGGTTTCCGGTTGCTCACGGCTATCAAGTTGGAGGGTATGGTGGCGGTCAACAGTGAGCGTAGGAAACATGATGGCTGCTTGCAGTGCCACGGATCAGGCGCCATGCGCGGGAATTCCCCCACTTGGGCAAGCGACCCCCATCCGGTGAACACAGTAATGCCCAAGGGCAAAACGCACAAATAGTGGTGGAGGAAAGAGTGCTAAGGGATACCACGCTTATGAAATTGATCGTGCTTATGTCATTCTCAAGTAATAAAACTAAAAATAAGATCGAATACAAAGCTCGATAATGGGTATTTGAACTTTGGAATTCAATCATTATTTTTAGCCAATTAGGTGGCTGACTTTGTGACGTCAAACCGCTGAGCGCTCACGCTCAAATTGTAGGGAGGAATTCAGTCTGTGTTGAGGGCATTAGTCGTGCGATAAAGGAGATCGAAACCCCCTTTGGGAGATTAAAATTAACACTACATGATGTTCGCTACGCGTCTGAGCTACAGTGTAGTCTCTTCTTCCATGATTGAGTCAAGGTTCATTTTGAAGAGGCAGATCAAGCTGCTGTTATTCTGCATTCGCGCGAACCTGTTGCTCAAATTGATGAGACTAATCTATGTCACTTGGAGTTGGAGACCCCACGCGATGTGGGTTTGGTCGCTTTACCCGCTCAATTGAACATCATATAGCTATGTCATTCGAGACTGGGTTGTCCTGGTAAATATACATTTAATGCATTGTTCAGCCATAGCCCATGGTCGTTATCACACGTAAACTTACGAGTCCCGTGTTTGGGTTCAGCTGTGAGACTTGTGTGACAGGCAAGCTAACCAGAAAAAGTATGAAGAAACCTCACGCAGACACGCGTGAGTATTTTGGTTAGGGAACTTCTCACGTGGATAGGTAGGGGCCGTAGGCTACCCCGCCCCTATCGTGGGATACGGTACTTTGCAGAGTTTGTTGACGACGCGAGTCGATTTTGCATGACTAGAGCGTCGTTCGGTAGTGTACTGTACAATTGTTTGAAGTTATTATGAGCAGGAGAAGACGCAGTAGCATATCGCAATGAAAGCTTTAAAATCGGACAACGCGATTGAGTTCAAAAAGCTTTGAATGATATGTGAGTCGGAGTATGGTATGAGGTGGTAATGGGTTTGACAGCAGCATTAAGCACACGCCGGATCAAAACGGTAATGCAGAGAGAATAATCCGCACCATTACGGAGAGGTTGCGGTGAATGCCCGTTCACTTTGACTTGCCCAAGAAATTATTGCGGAAGGGGACGTGATTGGTGCACATTGTGTGAATAATGTTCCGAATTCGGTACGAGGAATCGAGATCCCGTTTGCTGTGTTGACACCGAAAGACACCTTTTTGCGAAGAAAAAAATGCGAACGTTTGGCAGGTCGTCCAATCATACGTCTACAAGTGGAGAGGCGAAAGCTGCAGGCCAAAGCAGGAGAGGCCGTCTCTGTTGGCTATTCGAGGGAGAAGAGAAGCTATCGCCTGATGAATAGCAAGAATATTCATTATTTGACAGCCAAACCGTCGTATTTTTGTGAGAACAAGTCTGACCACCTTGTCGACCTATTCTTCATCAGTATCAAGTGAGACGTCTACCAGATAATATTTTAAAGTGGACAACTCGCTTGAAGGTGATATTGGGCCCACACTTGATGAGATGCATATAGGTTTTACTGTCACGGAAGATGAAAGAAACAGCGGTGTTTGCTCGACTGCTGGGGTGAGTGAGAGGATCTCGGACAGGTGAGACCTAGAACAGTGATAACTATCCGGTTACGTGGGGCCAAGAATTAAAGATTCGATAGCAGTACCGACGAGTCCCAGTCAAAATAGTGCGGTTTATAGTGTCCAAAGAGTCAAGTTCTAGCACAGTTGCAGCTCACCACCGGAGAGTATACTTCTAAATAATATATCCGGTAGATCTGCTTAAATTCCTTTCTACGTTTCTGTTTGCGAGATGATTAATGAGAAAGATCCAACGAGTTGTCAGCAGCATCATATTCTCCTCACGGGCACCAAGTCCCAGGCTTCATATTGCATCAGAGAGCTAAATTCATCATCAGCTGTGTTCTTCCGAAACAGTGAGCGCTCATACTCCAATGCCTTCTCAAACGAATCTAGCTCCGTAAATTCACCTGTAGATAGACTGCAGAAGTTTTCCCACAACGATAGGATCAATTCATGCGCCAATACACGCTGCAAATCAGCTAGTGCTTTTTGCAATGCTGGTGGCAAAAAATCACTCCTCCACTTGGATTAGTATTCTCGTAGGCAACATAGACGTAGTCACCGAACCAGATGGGTGGCTTGCCCACTCAACTACTTTGCGTCACTGGGCGGTCTTTGCGTGAGTACCTTTCGGCCAGTATCCCCTCTCAGTGACGTACATGTGGACATCTGCTGATGCTCATCACTCGACACTTGGGTACCCGAACCGGTCCGCTCAACATCGAGTGGTCCACTACTGCCAGTGCCTTCACACTCGGCTTGTGGCTCATCTACTTCCGCAGCCGGTGCCATGCGCCGCCCACTGCTTCGTTTTTATACTTTTTCGTTCTATATTTTCAATCGAAGCGCACTCACCTCGCAGGTTTTCTACCACTCAGTTGTTTCGTCATCTTGATGCGATACTGATTGCTCGACTTTCAATTAGCAATGCTTGGCATCTTGCAGCCTTTTTCAGATTAAACCGCGTAAGTACTGATTCAGCATATGCCTTCTGACTAATGAAGATGGTCGGGGATGTTGAGCGTGAACACGATTCAAAAGTGAGCTCCGACTAGTGCAGTGATTTCTGGAACTAAGAGTGAATGAAACAACAGACTCACTGTAAATAGAAAATCTTATTGGTTGTAAAATCCGCGAAAATAAACACTTTACTGACAATATTTGTTTGACCCGTTCATTTTTCGGTATACCTGAAAAGAGGGCGTAAGTGATCGTGAGGAAGAGCGATGGAATTTGATTTTAACGTGCTGTCTTCGGTCGGTTTTGAGGTTAAGAGATCTCGTGTTAACCTTAACCTGTAATCCCTACCGAGCCCACGCGTAGGCTAAACAGCCCACAGAAGCTGCTATAGCTAAAAACGAACATATAATTAATTATGTTCGTTTTTCTAAATTAATAATTAATAATTAATAATTTAGAAAAATGGAGTAGTATAGCGTGTGTCCGCACGTTCAGTACAACAGGAACAACTTTACAACTACTCAGGCAGCTGTATGTAAACCCAGAATGGCGATACAGGGACCAACGAGAGCATTTGATACTCGAAAGTACTGGGGGCGACAATTAACAAAGGGTGACAGTTAACAACAATTTTACGGTATTGCACCTTGATCCAGCAGGTCTCCTCAAGTTACAGCTTGACGATCTCCATTTGATGCCCTCGAAGACTGTCCAGCATTAGCATACGACATCCGTCAACTGAGGGTGTCCATAATTAATTAATACATATAAGCCAAAATTGTTCTGATATAAAAACCCAGTAAATAAATAATAAATAGTGTCATACCGAATTAAATACGTAAGACAATAGTTGTGTTAGTACGAAGATCATCAATACAATAATAATAAAGTGTTACCTAGACGATCCACATCATCATTGTAGCGCGATCACACCATGCATTTCGCTGGGTGGTGAGCACAATACTGGAGTGACCCCGGGATATGGTTTGGCACCACAGTATATAGTCTCACATGGGACACCGGGGAAACTACAAACGCGGGGAGTTTTTACCCGACGCTGACACGCAAAGGAAGACACTACATCAACGACCGTTTTCGCCCATTCCATGCGCAACGACGACGTGCTTGTAACCGCTCACGTCTATGATTGTCATAAATTCTCGCTTCGTTCTCCTTGCGTTCTTCCCGATGGATGACGAAGCTGATCTACATGCATCGAGCCACTTCGATCTTATGGCCGACACACTCTCCCGTTATGACAAGTATTAGTAGGCGGTGGCTTTCATGGTCGGACCAACTGCTCCGTCAATCAGTGTATCGGACGCAAGATTGAAGCGGTGCCGCCGATTGGCTGTGCAAGTAGCCGCTTCAACCTGTCGATGAAATACTACTTATGCAATGATGATGTTATCCTCAAGAAGATATATACGCTTATGAAGAGTTTCAACACTCAGGGGTAGCACTCCTGCGCAAGGACTGTGATCTTGCTCCCATACTTCGCCATTCGGTCGTCTAGTACTTATGAAACTCTGTGATTGGCACAGTTATTTGAAACCTGGAACACGAAACGCTAGCCTCGAACGACATCGGGTCGTGCCTGCTCTCACGTCGTGACCCTGACAAGGCAGTTGCAATGCTAATGGAGCTTGGTCCTTTGAAAGCGGTGACCAAAACGCTGCAGCGTTCCTTGCTGACTCTCTCTCCGCAACGCGCCGCAATTTCGACAAAATTACCGAAAACTTCTCTGAAATGAACAATCGACTTGGATCCACCGCACCCTTTATTAATTATGCGTCTGTAGAGACTGGCCTCGTCGTGGAGAGAAATTATACCCAGTGGAGCGCATGGTATGGGTTGCATTTCACCTTCCAGACGGGACGACTGATAGGACCGATGAGACGGACATCGAGCACTCCTTGGTTTAAGAAGCATTCAAGCGCCGATGTGTGTAGCGACGTGCTCTCTAAATCGATGTCGGGTTCGTTGCTCCGACATCAAATGAGTGTGAGCGGGGTTTTTTCAGCCGCGAAACTGCAGCTTACGAACCTTCAGAAGAGCATGGATGTAGAGACCATCGAAATGGTCGTGATGCTCAGCTACTATAGGAGCGTTGAGATGTGTTCTCGGTCGAGACGCTCCGTACTAATTCATGCCCGTCATTGAATGTACGATTAACGGATTATCCCCTTTTGAAAAAAGTATTTATTCCTATGTCCAAACTCGCCTGATATTAACTGTCTGGATATCGGCTATTTTAGCAGCTATCCAAAATTTGCAGTACAGGACCTACATCAAAACTACCGCGGAGCTCATGAAAGTTGTCACAGAATCGTTTGGAGATCTGCATGTGACACACTAGATAACGTTTTTATTACTCTACGACAAGTTATATATGAAGTGTGTCATACAATTCAAAGGTGGAAATGAGTACTAGTTTCCCCACTTAGGAAATGATAAACTGCGTCGCCGGGACAGGCTCCAAAATTTCTTGTTCTGGACTCCCATGCGTACGATGGAGCATCTTCGACGGTGACAAACGTTTGAGATGCCAGCTGACCAGGATTGTCTATACAGACCCCAGCGAATCGGTCGGTACTGAAGTATAAGAGAAGAAAAAAACTTTTCCTTCAGCTGCAACGTTTACTGAACGTGAGATTACGGTAGCAATAACCTGTGTGGCATCAATTAATTAATTAAGACAACCATACATGAAGTCCCGCAATAACCTAATACTTCCTCCTTTCATTAAAACAGTTCAGAATGCTGTTCAAATGAACTGAATGTGTAAATACAGCTAATAATCGATTGGACATCTGTATGCGCGAGTATTACGAGCCGGTTCCC